>JBBJLR010133222.1:4972-17221 GCA_037577145.1 Brachypetersius gabonensis | reverse complement strand
TATATATATTTACTTTTTTTTTTTTCTTGTGAGCTCATCTATGACATCTTGTTTGACTCGGGTATAAAATCTCTTCCCCATTCATCAACAACACTGAAAGGGAAGATTACAGAATATGAATAATAAATGAGAAAAAAGATGTTGACTAAGATAAAAATAGCGAAATGTCTGAGAATGCCCAGGTCCTTTGTCATAAAGTTTAAAACAAACAACCAGAGCTGTAGTGAGCCTGTATGTAAGAGGAGGCAAACAGACGAAACAAGGATCAAAGTTGTGGATTTGCACAAGATGGCAGCATTTTGGAATCAGTAAGTCTCCAAAAAATGTAGTCTTCATTTCAATGCCAATGAAGTATTTGGAATACATGCCAAAAGAAATACTTTTATTTAGCCCAGTAGTCCAAGAACATTTTGGCAACACATTTTAAAAGTCCAGCATAACAGAAGCACCGACAAATATGGTGGAGGATCTGACGTTTTGGATATGTTTTACCTCTATAGGTCATGTGATACATGACATAATGGACTTTTCAATGAAAATTTTCAATCTGACTCCTCAGTCAAAATGCTGAAATTGGGTCAAGGTTGAGACTTTACGCAGAACAATGATTCAAAACATGCTGAAGATGCGAATAGGCCTCATCCTTTAAGGAATCTGTGTTGAGTGTCTCAGATTTCTCACTCTGTGTTCTCTTACAGCATTAAAAAGACAAAATACTGTCGCCAAAAAGATGATGCGCATGGTAATAAATGGATGTGTGCCCGTACTTGTGTAGTTGTAATTTATATACACAGCTGTAATATTAAAACCATTGGCCTGTAGGTCCCTCTCACAGCTTTAACCAATGGAGGTGTGGATTCTGTAAGACCGCTGGACATTAGCAACAGATCCTTCAAGTGCTGTTTCTGCTGCGAGGTGGAGCCTCCATCGACCAGACTAGCTTGTCCAGCATATCCCAGAGACTAAGTGGATAATGAGTGTGACAAAATGCTTGAGGTTTAATTCTTTATTTATCAAACATCTGAGTCACAATAAGCACATACTTATTACGAGGAGAAACAAACTTAACTCAGCAGAACAAAACATTAGTTAACTGTGTTCATAACACAGACAACTTTCAAAAAACAAAAACCACTTCTTGGTGCCTAACGTTAGTCCCACGTGCCACAAAAGTGTTTTTTCCATATATGAACAAAAGTGTCTGTACACTGGTCAGAAAGAACAAGGAGCCATCTCCTAAACTTTGTAAGAACAGGTTGATTTTCCTTCGTTAATTTCTTGAAGATTAGATGCAGTTATGTTGGTAGACGAGTGAGAGATTCAATTAAACATAAAAATCACAGCAAATAGAATCATTCGAAGCATGTAACTCCATTCACAGCAGCCACTGTTCTTTCTCCTTACTGAACTGCTCTGCCCACTTCCTGGTGAGCTCCAGATAGAGGTCAGGCTGGTGAGGTTTGTAATCCAAGTACAGACGAGTCACCGTCTTCTTGGGTATGGCTCTTTCAATCTGGGTGCCCTCGTGCCACTCATTAAAGGAAGTTATCGTTATGATGTCTGGCCTCACCGACAGTGCTGCCTGTAAAGAGGTCTCGTAATACCGTCCGTTTACTCGGTTCCGCGTGTTGTGGTTGTTCCACGGTCGAACGGCGGTGTCTACATAACCTGGTCCAGCACTGGGCACGAACAGAAGATTGTTCCTATCGCAGAAAGCCTTGACGGCTTTCCAGTTCTGGTGAGAGGAGCCAAATGAGAATCCATTGGATGCAAAGTAGGTGTACATGCCGTCAAAGCCACCGGCCAGGATGTCATGCTTGTGGCGCTCCTCCACAATAAGGGCAATGAAGATCCCATCGTATGGAGTTCCTCGCACGCTGTGGGAACCCTGGGAGGTCAGCAGCTCGGCCCAGGCTTCAGGTGGGGTCAGGTAAGAATCATACACGTAGAACAAGGGAAGCACTTTGCCTGCGCTGGACTTAAACCGGTAGAAAGCGCCATGTTTTCCATACCTGTGAAAAAGAGATAATAATTAAAGCAATCGTGAAATGTAACTACAAGTCCAAAAGCAGGAAGCCCTTTGAGTGAGTGAATTCTGATGCATTCTTTCAAGTGCACAGCCTGTATAATCCCCATAGAAAGAACTGCCAGTACAATGGGTTGCTCGGTTGCAGCAATAAAGACGCTAAGTACCAGCAAGACGGGGCATAAAGCTGTCCGGCATCGGGCTGTGCAGCAGTAACACTGTTTTCTGAAGTGATGCAGCGCCCCCAAGAACTGAACTTAGTTATGATTTTGTGGCTGTATGGAATTAAATCCTTGCAGCGATAATCCAACAAATAACGTAAAGCCTTCTCAAAAGAACCATGGCTGTTGCTGCAGCAAAGATGAGGGCGACTCTAATAAGGAAACCCTGGATCAGACGCAGGACGTGTCTACAAACATTTGGATCTCCATTAAAACAAGGGTAATGGACTGCTCTTCTTCTCCATTTTCACAAACCACCATAAATTAAGCTTAAAATACTAATTAATACAGGCCCGGACAAAATAAATCTCACGTACAGTTTAAAACATCATCAGTATAAATGCTTGTATCTGAATGTCACTCTTTATTCACAGAGCTAAATGATAAGAGATGGATGCTGAGGTTAATGGAAGTTTTGTGCATGCAAAATCATCATCTCTATAGAATCTTCTGTGTGTGGGACTACAGCATGAAACTCAGGCCTGTAGCTTCCTCCCCATGTTATAAATATCAAAGAAATGACCTTTTATTTATAAAGCACCAGATTTGTCTCTCGTCCTCCAACCTGGATGAAATTTCACCCCTATTTTTAAAGACAGAGATTCACTGGTATGGACAGTGAGACGGCTTGCCCTCTGAGTTTTCTGATCTTTACTGCTAAAAAGAGTGGAAACGATGAAATGAATGAAGGGAAGGAAAGAGGACGGTCCGACCTAAAGAACATTTTCTGTAGTGCTCAATAACATTTACACATAAGATGAGCACATTTGGATTATGGTGCTTTAAAATAGTTTAAACCCGTTATTGTTTTATACCCCCCTCTTTCTGCCTGTCCAAAAAAAATCTTTAAAAGGGAAATTTTGCCCCATGGCCTGGACATGAAGCCCCCAAGGTAAGAAGCCCAACTGATGAATTTTGAAAAAAATCTTCTTCTCAGTTACATTTTCAGAAAATGTAAGTAATCACGATCGATATACAAAAATGTTTGTAAACTGAAATGTAGGCTTCGATCAATGTATGTATTAGTGACTCCACCTCATTCTAAAAGGTTTGACAAAAGAAAAAGAAATCATCACTGTACATAAGAAAAGAAAATGTACAGGGGGATTTTTGCTGCTTGTCTAAGAGACTTTGTGCCCAAAAGGTGATCTCTGCCCTCACATAAATATACATTTTAATGTTTACATTCATGCATTTAGATGAAGCTCTTCCCCAGAGCAATGAGTTTTAGGAGTCTCGTCCAAAGACCTGTACTGGTGTAATGTGGCGTGCTTGAGACCAGACACTATACAAAACAATGTTAATTTAAATGGACAAATCAATACAATAAAATAATAAAACCAACCCAAAAATGTTTCCAGTGGAGGAAAGATTCTGTTTCAAAATGAGTCAGACCACAACCATTGCTTAATAAAACCAACCATTCCTTCAGTGTGAATAGATTCGGCCCCTTCAGTTGATTAGGAAGATAGTAAGGGGAATTCTTACCTTGGGGGCTGTTTCCCCAAGTCAAGCAACTTCATTTCCACATGAACAAAAAAAAAAAAATTATTTTTAAAACCTACTTGTCGATGATGTATTTGATGTTGTCATGCATGCTGAGCTCTGTCCGGCCTCTGTAAGGCTGGATATGAAACGCCACCTGTAAATACAACATGGGTTATTTTTCCTCACACAGCTGAACATCAAGTAATACAAAACATAATAAAAAGGTCCTGCTGATATAAAATCATATTTTCTAGCTCTTCACAGAATTTCAAGATCAGAGTAATCACATTCATAAGGACGCACTCTGCTACGAATCATGCTTTGCATTTGCTTATATCTCGAGCAGCATAGATCCACCACTAACCAGCAGAACGTACATATACTGCTTCTGGAAGCATGTCTTAAGCTGCAGGGCACCATCTGCCCATGCCTCAGGCTTCTCTATCTGAAAGGGCATCTCTCTCCGTAGAGAAAAGTCTACAAAGTAGAGAGTTTAGGACATGTGTCCACGTTTCACCTTAAAACTAAACAAATATCTTAAGAGCATGAATGAACTTCCATAGGAATCTTTTTGTCAGGTCACCCGGACACAGCGGTGAGGAAAGTTAAAATTCTTGACCACATGGCCCTGATGGGCCCAATACCAAAAATAAAGGAAAGTTAAAGCTGCAATAAAGGAATTACATCATGTGCATAGTTCCTATTGTTCAGGGTAAAATCATTTTAACTTTGACATGTTTGACAATCTGAGATTCTTGTGAGCTACTACTTTAAACAGGTGATTGTTATCGTCTTGTTTAAATAAGAGTAACCAATCCAAATCTTAACGAAGCAGAGACCTTGTGAAGGAGCACCTTAACATACGGGTGCTGGTATGTTTATCCACATTGGTCCTCATTCATGAAATCTGCAGAAATAAATGAGTAACCAACCAGCACCTCGCATTTAACACACACATCCAAACACCGGGGACTGAGGAGTGGAAGTTTATATTGAGTGTAATATTTCTGGTTATAGGGGTGAAATATTACTGTGTGCAATGTGAAATTTTTCAGGTGCATTATTACTGTTTCTGTCAGTGCCTGCAGCACCCAAACAACTGAGGACACTCCAATGTGTACCTGTATATACTGTATATCCACGGTGTTTGTACATTTTATTCTGTCCACAATGCAAATGTCTGTGGGACTAATAAAGGTTTATCTAGTCTTATCTTAAGCTTTGGGTAAATTAAGTAAGACGGACATTATCAAAAACCTTCTGCAAGATTCACATATGCTCCATAAACACCAGATTTAAGAGCAGAATTGATGGTCAAGAATACCAATGGTTTGTAAATTAGACCCACTGATTACCATAACCCACTCCACGCATTCCAACATATAAGGAAGCCATCAGTCTATCGGATACAACTGACTAGTCAGCGTTTAAGGTGTCTGCACAGAAGCTGAAAACAAGAAATTATTAAAAACCTCTCTGTCATGGGGATACATTGCCTTCTTAAAAGTAAGTGACTGGCTGCCATAACTGAATGTTAGAAACAGACTACAGTTCTGTTAACATGCTATTTAATCTTCAGCAAACTCTAATTTTACATTGACCAGCATATGTGCACATATACAGCAGATCAACGCTGTTCTGACGTTCCTCTGCTAGATCCAAACCCATCAGCAAGCCTTTTATCGCAGGGGCTGGAGAAATAGTGTTCACCACAGGTGCAGCTCCACAGCAAACAATTCTAATAGTTATAACAATTCATTTGTAGACTCATTAGTAGTTACTGCTTCAGCATCTGGGAAGATGTTGGTTTGCTGAGTTGGACACTGAAAAAGACATTTTTGGTGAGTTTTAAAGGCTGTACGCATGGCCTTGTTATCAACAGATTTAAATATGTGTCATTTGTCTTCAGGCAAGTCACCTCTGGTCCTGCTAGACTAGGCTACGGATCAGTCAAACATTTGTTATAGCTTTTCTATACAAAAAACAAAAATGCGATTCTTTGTTGACCATGAACTATAAAATCATTCTGAGGGCTTTTAAAGTGATTTGCTACGGTTGTCCAAGGACACTCAGTGTCTAAGCTGATACCGTCTTTCAAGCAAAGAGGTTATTTTAAGAGCTTGGCTGAGTATCGATCCTGTTGTACAGAGCACATCTTACAGAAAATGGGCCACAAGATCATCACCAGTGGTATTTAGGGACAGTTTCTGTGCCGTTTTCTGTTGCAGGTCCTTGAATAATACTTTAAGACAATGTACAGTATATTTGGAAGAAAGTAGAAAGTATGTTGCATTTGATAATCTCAGTGAATCTGACATGACGTCTATTTTTAAAACTACTTTTCGAATAGACTTAAGATTCAAAGCATCACAAAATATATCTGAATCACTTCTATAACCTTATATAGGCACTAAAGCCTTGAGGCTTTCTGAACGATAACAGGCCTGCAGGGCATTCATAACTCTGCCATTCTGAACAAGGACACACATGCTTTGGAATGTATTTTAAATATCATGGGCATTTTATTGTATGAATCACACAAAATGTGATTCTAATAAATGACACAAAACCGTGCAATACTCGGAATGAAATTTTCGTAATAAACTACACACAGTGTGCATCACGCCACAGAAAATGTCCTTACGTGACTGAATTTCCTTACGGGACAAAGATATCCTTTGTACTACAAGAAAGGGACAGGATGACATTTGATGGGCTACCTTGGAAAAACTGAAGTACCACAGAGTTTCACCCCCTTATTACAGGGCTTTCACATGTACGCTGGCTTCCTGTACCCTCAGAGGAGCAATTAAAATTATCCATCTTTTCACATTTATCAAAGACCACAACAGAACAGTCCAGGCAGGAACCCCCTCCACATTTCCTCACTGCAGTTACAGAACAGTCCAGGCAGGGACCCCCTCCACATTTCCACACTGCCAGTGCTAGAAGGCCTTCACAAACTGTTGCCATGGCGATACGGCACAGGCACTGGTGCGGTGCTTGTTGACTGTCACTGCCAGAGAGGGGGGGTGCCTTCTGCTTCACGAACATTACAGTCCAGATCAAGAAGTTCCTGTTGTGCCACAGAATCTGGCATGCTCCTCTTTCCACCTATATATCTCCTATATGTCTCTGTTTGTCTCTCTCTCTCTGTTTCTTTCTCTCTCTCTCTCCTTCCCCCTGTCACTGTGGGTGGGAGGGTGGAAAGTGTGTTTGACGATACTTGACAGCAGACCACCCTCTTCTTTCCACCTATATATCCTTGTTTCTCTCTCTGTCTGCTTCTCTCTCTCTTTCTCTCTCTTTTTGTCTCCTCCTGTCTCTCTCTCTCTCCTTCCCCCTGTCACTGTGGGTGGGAGGGTGGAAAGTGTGTTTGACGATACTTGACAGCAGACCACCCTCTTCTTTCCACCTATATATCCTTGTTTCTCTCTCTGTCTGCTTCTCTCTCTCTTTCTCTCTCTTTTTGTCTCCTCCTGTCTCTCTCTCTCCTTCCCCCTGTCACTGTGGGTGGGACGGTGGAAAGTGTGTTTTATGATATATGACAGCAGACCACGCTCCTCTGCATTCTGCTTCAGCTTTGACACATATTTGCTAAATCAGAGGTGTCAATTCTCCGCTCGTGTCTCCTGAGTCACTCGGCTGCATGTCGGGGTGCTCTCGTTCAGAATCAGCGTTCTTGGTACGAAGTGAGAATGTGAAGGACAGGAAATCTGTCATCTCTGCATTGACCTTTTCCCCTCAGGCATGTTAGCTGGTACTTGGTCAGTGAAGAGTCGGGTCTACTGTGCAGGAAGGCTACATTTAATTCAGCCTTCCTGCACAGTCATAAATACTAAATTCAAATGAATTTAATTCATAAATACTAAATTCACAAAATGCTCACAGCATGCTTTAGACAGCCAGTTAGCATTATTTTGGAATAATACTGGTTGGCTCAGAAGCCCAGATGACCAGTTATCAGGCACTGAAACAGACACAGATACTGAGTGACAGAATATTTTATCCTACTGAAGTCGTTTAAATCCTATTCAGTGGTTGATCTCCGTAGTGAATATCTCCAGAATATGATGCCCTGAGTCACTAAAACACATCTCTTTGATAAATGTCTTTGCATTTCCTGTAGCTGGATGAATGACAGTCACACAGATTTATACAGAATGGGCTTTTGGGCTCTCACTGAGTGACTTGGCGCTGGATGAGGCTCGACCCCCGGGGCTGGCATGAGATATTAAGGCTGTTGCGTAAGCATGGGGCTCCGAACAATCACTCATCCTTTAAGCCCTGCTGCGTCCCGCCATTCACTCTACGAGCAAGAATAATGCGGCTAAGAGATACCTTTACTGTAAAATTTTAAAAAGATACTCTTTATACACTGTATTACATCATATCTTCAGGTCTTTTCCACAATAAATCCTCCAAAAAGAGATTTATTTGTCTTAATTTGAATAAGGAAATTATCCAACTTTTAGTCAAGCGGTTTTATCACTTGACATGAGAGGCAAAACACCACAACAAAGCCTAAATTGATATAAATACAAGCAAATCTGTCTTCACAGGCCCGTTATTCCCTGACCTTTTGGCCTGTATAGACTGATAACTAGCCAATAACGGTTAAAAAGGAGCCATTTTGCAAAACACACAAAACAATAGTTTAACCTCATTAGCATATACTGCTGAATTTCAAAATGCTGATGTAATATTTTTCTAACTTTTGAATGCATTTGTTGTCCCCAACCTATTAAATTTGGAGACATTTTCATGGTTATTTCTGGCAAAGCGAGGCTCTCACTTCTGAAGTCAAAGGTTAGATAGCCCTCACCATTTTTATCATCGTCTCATCCTCATTCCTTCTTTGAACCAGAGTTAGTATTGAATGATATCACATAATCTACCATGTAGTCTAAAATATCTACGACAACCGCAAACAGAATTAAAGAGTAATGAAATGACGAGAAGGGAAAAGGGAAAAAAAACCTTGCAGTAACGAGCGAGTTGAGCTTTAGTGTATACAATCACTCCAAAGGAAGTTACACAAACAGAAGAACCACTTTGCAACTCAACACTTTTAAAGGGCTTTCAAACTCCCTACTGAGAGTCTGGAGCACAAAACACAGCCTGGCAGCAGCTCTTGCTTTGAATAATGCAGTGTTAGTGAGGGGAATAAATCAGGATGCTGGAGGCTCCTAAAGCCCGGCCTGGGGCAGAGCTGGGATAGAGCTCAATTAGGAGGTTCAGACAGAAGAAACCAGTCAGTTTTGTCCGGTTTGTGACTGAAAACCAAACCAGGTTAGATAATTCACTGCTAGGTGACAGTATATATAACATAAGAGTCATTGAAAGGATCAGTATCCTATATTTTCTTATATTTTTGCATGATTTTATGTACCAAAAGAACTGCACATTTCTAATAGGGGTGGGCGATATGATGATATTAGATTGTGAAAACAATCTATGTGCCAAAGCCAAGAGGTCGTAGTATTGTCTAAATAGACTATATTTTATCTATCTATTGTGGTTCTATGCTCTCCCTCATTTTTTCCCTATGTCAAATCACACTATTTGCTAGTTGGCTAAATGCCTGCCCTATAGAAACAGCACCAACCAACAATAGCTTGGTTGTAAACTTGCAAAATAGTGAAAAGATCTATAGTTACAAATATATAAATACAGCGATAAAATCTAGACCATGATTTAACTGTAAAAGAAAAATTTGTTTGACAACTACCCTGTAGTGCCCTGTTTTGTGACTATATCATGTTTCAAACCACAACAATTTTACAAACTACATCAAGCCCTTTAAAGCGAATTAAGCTACATGAACAAAATATTATGCAAATATACAGTATGCAAAACTGTTAACGTTTAATTGTGCTTTACACCAAATATCTTCAGAGACAGGAGTTAAGATAAAATCTTATGAAGTGCTTGCAGCCATAATGTAATCAAAAGAACTATTTTTTTAATAATGTAATAATAAAAAATAAGAGTAGAAAGATTTGACCATTTCTCACCAGTTACCTTGATACGGTGCCTATGGGCAGCATCCATAACGGCAGGCACCAGATCCTCTGTGGGCTCTCCGTGTTCATCTGCCATGCCGGGTGGGTACCAGGACAGCACCACCACACCTAGCATTCCAAACACAGAGCAGAGATTAGGAGATAAGTCACTCTCATAAGGAGACAGGTAGCCTGATAGACACACACCTTCAGACATGTTTTGGCAAAATAGTGTAATTTAATAAAGTGTTTCTTCTAACAACAATTAAATCAAAGAACTTTGAAAGGGTTCTGCATAGTTAGTGTTAATGCATTAATGTTAGTGTTAATGCATTAATGTTAGTTAAGATCACTTTTATTGCTTGATTTTAACTAAAACAATTAGTCACAGTACCCACAGCTGTTTAACCATTTGAATGATCTACAGTTCCAGAGCAGAAACTTAAGAGACACACCATCTGCTCACCTGCGGCAGCAGCTTCTATCTGGGCCATGTGTGACTCCAGCACGCTGGGATCTCTGGAGCTATAGGGTCCAAGCTCGGGGTAAAAGCTGGAGGCGATGTCCTCGGGCGGGTTGTGTCTGCCTTTGGGGTGACTAGCCGCTATTTTGGGGTCCCAGTGAGGAACCAGGACGTGGTCCCAGTGGATGTAGCCCCTGTCCATCTGAGGCGCGCCGTACCAGAGGTAGTAGAAGATGTGGATGTCGTAGAAGATGCTGTGCTCGTGCTCGTGCCCAGAGTTGGAGAAGACGATTTTGGTGTGGGCCAGATCTTGGTCCGGCTCAGCTCGCCTCTCTGCCCTCTCAGCTCCGAAGGGCACCCTTTCTAAACCCGGGGCAAGATCTGAGAATCCGTCGCTGGGCTTGAGGGTCCGCAAACCCATCATGGTCCCGAAGATGAAGAGGGTGAAGAGGAAAAGGGCCACACAGGCTTTTTTGCGTAGCCTTGTCATTGCTGTGAACTAAAAAACGTTCACTGAAGCTTCTGCCAGCTCCGGTTACATGTGTTTGTAGTTCGCTCAGGGTTGAGATGGTGCAGATGATAAAGCGCTTGATGGCTAATTCACGGCTTCTCGCCACATTTCATAAAGAACTGTCTGGTTTCCAACCCATGAATAACTTCTCTGTATGAGTGAACACAACACATTAGTTTAATTCTGATTAAAAAAAAAAAGTCACCACAGACCATCAAACCTGCATATTCAGCTATAGCTAACCTGATAGAAAACGGTCTCTTAACACGTCCATCATGTCCATCTTTTGGACGCGAACTGGAGATGTTCTCCTCAGAGCTGAACTGGAGATGTTCTGAGAGCTGTACTGTTTCCAAGCTCCTCACATGCGATGGTCGTGTTTATAAAGGGCAAAAAAACACCATAAAATATGAAATAACACAAAAAATGTCCTGCCAAACAATTAATTTGCCAGAGACGACCGTCATCCTCAGGGTCTGTCCATCTCTCTAGCCGTGCTTGCCCGAAGTCCGGGGAGATGTTCTGTTTACTGTTTCTTCTTTGAGGAGAAAGCTAACATGCTAACAGACACGAGCAGGACTCTCCTCGCTCCTCTTCGAGAAGAGAACCGAGGTTCAGCTCCTGGACTGTTTCTCCTGTCCTTTATAAACCTCTATCAGACCCACAGTCTCTAAAACTGTCTCCCGAACCGAACTGTTTCTCCGCAGTGTGGAGCTCAGACTAAACGAATCGGGTTGGACTCCGGTCCGGGCCGGGACGAAAAATGATGTTAATGTCACACAAGAAACTGGTGTTTCACCCGTGTTGAAAATGAAGAATCATCCTGCGGAGCCTGCTGTGGAAACCGCGTTCTCGGGAATCAGAGACTGAACAGCAGCACAGCAGCGCAGCAGCCCGGGTCTACCCGGACCTCACTCGCTCCGCGGCGGGGCCGTCACTGATGCCGCTGTTGGTCCTGGGAGCCGCGGCTGAGGGCCGCCCGCCGCCCGTTCCGCTCCCTCCGGCCCCGCACTGCTCGCCATCTCACACGGACCGCATCGATCAAAGTGACCAAACCACAGCCGAGCCGTGTTCCGATCCGGAGCGAGTGTGGCTCTGCGGGTTCTGTTTATTCTCCTCTGCCGGCCGAGCGCGATATAAACATCTCTCCCCTTCACCACCAGGGGTAGCTCTTGCTTCAGGACCGGGATACGCAGCGTTCCACAGACAAACTCGCAAACTAGAGACTAGACTCCAGCAAACTACAGACCTGACTCCAGCAAACTACAGACCAAACACCCGCAAACTACAGACCCGACACCGGCAAACCACAGACCAGACACCGGCAAACCACAGACCAGACACTGGCAAAATACAGACCAAACACCCGCAAACTACAGACCAGACACCAGCAAACTACAGACCAGACACCGGCAAAGTACAGACCAGACACCGGCAAACTACAGACCCGACACCGGGAAACCACAGACCAGACACTGGCAAAATACAGACCAAACACCCGCAAACTACAGACCAGACACCAGCAAACTACAGAC
>JBBJLR010133208.1:0-17225 GCA_037577145.1 Brachypetersius gabonensis | reverse complement strand
CATGTGATTGGTTGATTACATAATTGCATTAATGAGAAATTGAACAGGTGTTCCTAATAATCCTTTAGGTGAGTGTAAATATGTTCCCTATATAATAAATACTTCTTTGTAATTATTTAGTACTCTGTAAAAACAATAGTTACATTAGATATATTACTGTAAAAGTATAACAAAAATATAACAAAGGCAACATTTATAGTATTACTTAATCAAAAACGGCACTGGTATCGGCCGATCACCATGACAAAAAGTCGGTACTTGGTATCAGTGGCAAAAATCCTGATCGGAGCATCCCTAGTGCACATTTGTATTTTATTCTGCTTTATTCTATTTTATTACATTGTTTTAATGCTCTTTGTTTCTGTCCACTTTCTGCCATAACAATACAAATTTCCCACTTGGAGATAAACCTTTATTTCCCCTCTTAGGACAAATAAAGGTTTATCTTATCTCATCTTTAAAGCATGTTTCTACAAGCTTCTTTCCAAACTCAGGGCCACTTGTCAACTGTCAGAAGTTAAAAATATGCATATAAAAATTGGGCTACAGTTTTAAAATTAGTCCCGAATACCCTCCACCCAAAAAATGCGCTGAAAACACTGGAAATGGATAAGAAGTTCCTCTATTTCATTATAAGAAAGAGAAGCACAAGCTTGAAAAGTTCTCTGTTAAGGAAGGAGTGACCAACTTCTTAGCAGAAAGTGTGATTAGCAGAAATGTGAGGGAGGCTCCTCCACCCTTTCTAATTGTGCAACACTACCAATGGGTTTCTAAACATCCACATACCGAACAATCTTTAAAAGGCACTCATGAGACTTGCCAAGATGTTCACCATGTTTTATTCAGGACAACTAACAGAGTTTCATCCAAAGTAGTAATTGTTCTCTTCAACTTTCTGCAGAAAATGTTTGTAGACACCGGAGTATTTTTTGATCAGTGGAATTAAAAGAAGAGTTTTACCACCCACCTTAGCTACAGTAATAGTCTCTACTCACTTTACACTGTGTTTTAGAACGCTGCTGTGAGGATTTGATTGCATTCAGTGATAAGAGCACTACTGAGGTCGGATGATTATTTATGGATCTCAAACACCATTCCAAAGATATCTGATGGAGCTCAATCACAGCATAAAACAGTTCAGTTTGTCCACTGCCCAATACCGGTGGGATTCACAGATGCTGGACATTGTGTATGGTGATCCTAGGCGTCTGGAGTTAGGCATGATCTTACCCCAGTCCATTTAACTGATTAGAGATTATACAAGTTACACTATATGGACAAAAGTGTTGGGACACCTGACCATTACACCAAAAGGGACTTTAATGACATTGCATTCAAATCCATATACTTTAATATGGAATTAATTCCCTTTTCACAAGATTTTGACATTTCTGTGGGAATTTGTGTCCATTCATTCTGTAAAGCATTTGAGGTCAGACACTGGTGTTGGACCAGAAGCCTGGCTCACAATCTCCGTTCCAGTTCATCCCAAGGGTTCTGGATGGGGCTGAGGTCAGGGTTCTTTGTGGGACACAGTCATGCTGGAATAGCTACCCTTTTGAGTTTAAGAGGCGAGTCCAAAAGTAGAAGCATAGCGTTGTTTAAAATGCATTAAGGTTAAACTTCACTGAAAGGAAGTGGCCACGTGAATAATTAAGAAGTGTGTCCCAATTAGGGCTGCAACTATTGAATAGTTTTGGAATCGAGTATTCGATTTTTTCATCGATTAATCGGATAAATCAAACTTGTGTTTTTAAACAACTATAGTGGGTTATGCAACATGAAAGGCCTCTTAAAATGAGCAAGCACTTGGCTGCTATTCCTCACAAAAAAAGGTTTTTATTCAAACTCTTATTAGATCAAAACTTAAAACCTTTGGCTATTGCTCCAGAACTAAGCCCATTTAAATCAACCTTCCTGGGAAACATTTCTGATGTACATTGAATCCTTATTAACAGTAAAGAAAACAAAAACGTATGTCATTTTCTCCGTCAGTATGCACTTTAAGATTTGTTTGTAAAATATAAAATGATATTTGATGATGATTATTATTATTATTATTATTATTATGCTCCCGAGTTAAATGTTGATCAATTTGAATTAATTATTATGTATTGATTATGGTGTTTTTTTTAACATTAAATGTTCAAAACCTGTTTACAGTTTAAATACAAATTAAAATTTTATTTTCATTTTTAGGCAAATTGATGCACTTTAAGACTTTTCTGCTAAAGACTAAAAAACAAAATTGCCCAGTATTTTCTTGTAGGCAATATTCGGCACGTTTTCCATCCACTACACGAATGAAGACGGCTCTCTTCGTTTTTCACAGCCAGTGTGCGCCACTAACTTACAATAACAGAACATTGATCGTTTTTTAACTTTAAAAATGTATTTTCATATATGACCGGAAGAGCGGGCGAGAGCGGGCGGGAGCGGGCGGAAGCGAGTGGGAATAGTCAGAAATTATGCGGGAGTGGGATTAAAAAAAAAAAAAACGCCGGGCGTTACTTCATATCTCCGGCTGAGCTGTGTGCTCTTTGGTGCAAAAAAACCCTACTCCCTATGGCAAAAATAGCATGTTCCCCGGGTCACACGTGCCCCCGGCAGGTGGACGTTGGTGAAACGAATTAAACGAAGCCTCGAGGCAAAGAATTTACCAAACAGAGATACAGCATAATCTTGGACTAAAAATTATTTCCAGTGGTGATACACCAATGGTACTTTAATATAGTCCAAAGCTAGAGTAAATCCATGTCCACGATACTAGGCCATAGTGCATGAGGAACTCTGGCCTACATACTGTTGTTCAGAACACAAATCTAAAAGGAGACATGCGTAAAAGTCGCCTAAGCATTCTTTCTTCCCGTAGTTCTACAGTTTCAGGTTGGAATCTGTGGTGTCAGTTGATGCCACTTTGGCAGCGGCTTGTAAAAGTGGCAGCACAGCTACATTCTCCAAGAATGTGTGCTCATTCAGGACTATGAAATCTGGGTGGAGTTTCTGAGTCACATATCCACAGTCTTTAAAAGTCCTTTTTGCTTTATACATCCACAGTCGTTTCCAAAAGTCTAGGCATCTACAGTTTAACATACGTACTGAAGAAAACAATGTGGCCTACAAAACAGTTGGCATATAGCTATGTGCATTATTTTATATATTATTTACATATTTACATATTTACTATTCAAACATGTATATACACATCTACAAATATATAAACACAAATAATACATATATATACACTAGACAGGGAAGTTAACACGTTTTCGAGTTTTATTTAATTAACGGCACCAATTATTTTATCACGCGTTAACGCAGGTTTTTAAAAACCATTTTATTTTGGAAGTAATGCAAGCATTGAGCTATTCAACATGGACAAAAGTAATGGGACGCATGACCCCCGCAAAAACCTGCTGACACGTACAGTGTTCCCATTACCTTTGTCCATATGAGACACCTGACCATTACACCAAATGTGACTTTAATAACACTGCACTCAGATAAAAAGACTTTCATATGGAGTTGGTCCTTCGTTGCAGCCGCTATAATGGTTCCACCCTATGCTCTGGACTCAGAGGGTGACTTGTTTTTCAATAACAGGCTTCATAAAAAAAGTATAAGTATAAAAAAAAGTATATATAAATATTTTTTTGCCACAAAAAAGGCAAAAAAAAGAGTACATTTGCAGTTTCCACTTTATTGTGGGGATTTCCGCGTAAAAATGGAGGTTTATTGTGTGTGTATTTATATAGATATTTTTTTTTGTGTGTATAGGTTAGGAAAGGTTAAGGTTTTAAGTTACTTTTTACTTAAAAACATGAGCCTTAATTTCATGTTAAGGTTTTAACATGATATTAAGGCTTATGTTGAGGACCTTTAAAGTCCTTCTAACAGATCTTTGGGAATCATCTACGTTGGGCAATCAAAATAATCTGTTGTTCTATAGTCTTTCCAGGAACACTCAGTGGAAGACCATCACATGAAGTTACTGCACTGTGGTATATCACGACATGTTGAGTCACAGTTCCACTTGTAGGAAAAGTAAGTAAATTCGTAAATAAATAAATAACCATAATCACAAATAACAAGGAAACAACATTTTTTTTTCCTCTCTAGTGCATGTCTGAGGCTTTTCCATTTCATACCCTTCAGCACAGGGTGAATCACAAGAAGTGCGTTCTCTTAGGAAACAAATGACAGTTTGTACAAAAACCTTCCAATTAGAAGCCTGAGGGAGTGATCCACCCACACAAGCCTTCACTTCACATTCACCCAACCTGTGTTTCTTTCATGAGCTCGCTCCCTCTTCTTCCATCTCAGCCTTTACCCTCTTATAGAAACATCCTTCCCTGTGTTTTGCCTTCAAATCTGCTCTTTTCTTATTTTTCTTCTAGTTCTACAGAACTACAGACTGTCTCTGTCTCTCGGTTAGTCTGGAAAAAAGTGAGACAGAGTGAAGAGAAAAACCTGTTGGTCCACTGTATTAAATGACAAAACAGAAACATACAATGTGTTGCAGTTTCATTCAGAGTAAGCAAAAGAAATGCAAAAGAAAAAGAAATGTGCAGAAAAAAATCATGCAAGTCTGAAAATTTCTTCTTATTTCTTACCTCTGTATCACATTTTCATCATTAATATTAGCAACAATCACAATAACACTTTATTTATAATAGCTCTTTCATCTAAGTGTAACCCTGAAGGTAATATAATTGCTTTCCTGGACTTGCAATTAATGTTGCGAGTAATTTGAGAGTAGACCAGCAGTAGCCTTACTCTGGTCTTATAATAAGTGCTAATTATAATATTTTAATGACTGCACAAATGTTAGTAGTTTAAAAGTAGGGGTGGGCGATATGGCCAAGATATCATATCACGATTTTTTTTACAGTTAAATCACGATTTTGATTTTATCACTGTATTTATATTGAGTCTGAGACTCGGACTCGAATCGCACTTAAGTCGCACAAACAAAGACTTGTGACTTGACTTTAGACTTGCCCTCAATTACTTGAGACTTGACTCGGACTCAGGTGCTGTGACTCGTCATAAGTCATAACTCCTAAACAATGTTCATTTCATGGAATTACTTATTTATATCACGCACTCATTCCAACGACCCGAAAACTGCTCACCTTGACCTGGTGTCCCATTACTGTTGTCAGAGATGAACGGTTTTCAGGTAAGAACGGTTTTCAAGCGGTCGCTGGAAACCGAGTCACCGAGCCCAATCTAACTGTGGAGTTTTACATTTAGAGTGCAAGATATATTTGTCATTTTTAATATTTTGATTCAAGATCATTTAAAGCAATCCTCCACGTTGGTGAGGGCAGATCACAGCACACCGCAGAACCGCAATAGATAGATAGAAGGTAGTCTATATAGACCAGGGGTCGGCAACCTTTAACACTCAAAGAGCCATTCGGTTTCTACAAAAAGAGAAGACACTGGGGGCCACAAATCCTTTTTGACATGTATGCCGGCAGGCTGCACAACTAAACACTCGAGCATACTGCAGCACCATCGTATCAGGAAGCGTCTTGTGTGAAACGTCAATTGACGCAGTCATTATAGGTATAGCCAGTTAGCCGCCATTCTAGTGTTAAATAATTCATTTTCAAAAGCCACAGGTAGCCGCAACATGAAGATGAAAGAGCCACGGGTGGTCGACCCCTGATCGAGATGATACTACAATCTCTCTGCTTTGGCAGATCGTCAGTACATAGATCGTATTCACAATCTCATATAAGCCACCCCTATTAAAAGGTTGTTAAATATAGTATATGAACAGAAGTATTGGGGCGCCTGACCATTTCACCAACAGGGACTTTGATGATACATCATTCCCCCTTTGCAGCTATAACAGCTTCAACGCTTCTTGGAAGACTTTCCACAATATTTTGTAGTTTCTGTGGGAATGTGTGTCCATTCATTCTGTAGAGCCTGGCTCACAATCTCTGTTCCAGTTCATCCCAAAGGTGCTGGACAGGGTTGAGGTCAGGGCTCTGTACGCTCAGTCAAGTTCTTCCATACCAAACTCGTCCAGCCATGTCTTGCTTTGTGCACTGGGACACAGTCATGCTGGAAGAGAAAAGGTTCTTCCCCAAACTGTGTCCACAAAGTTGGAAGCATGGTGTTGTGCAAAAATCTCTTGTTCTGCTGGAGCATAAAGACTGACCTTCTTTGGAAGTAAGGGCCCAGGCCCAAGCCCAAGCTCTAAAACACAAGTGTCCAAATACTTTTGTCCATATAAGGGCGCATCACAACATGAAAACTGCAAACTGTATCTGTGCTTCTTCAGCCGAAATGTGATTTAATTAATACACAAACTATGGAAAATGGGCATAATTTAGCTTTCAGGCCTGAAGAAGCCATAATAAATCACAGTTAAATCTGACTTACTGAATTATTTGGCCCCACAGCTATTTCTGTTGCTTCTCAGTCCCACCACCGGCCCAACATGAGCCAAATCATTTTCAGAATGATCTTAATCACTGGTTAGAAGAGCAGAAAATCACTTGAGCCAAAGTTTTAGCTTCAAAGCCACTTGCAGGAACTGTCACCCGCAAAGCCTATGACTGAATCATGGATTTAAAGCCAGATGTATATTCCAACCATGACACAGAACACCCTACTGCAAGTATAATTTAAAAGTTATCTGTGCTTTAATTACTCATTTTTTCTCAATTAGTTAAAGTCATTGAAATATTCGTGGGTGGGCTGGATTAAAAATAATTAAATGCTCTGATCAAGTTATGGATATGATCACGATTCTGATCAAGTTCATGGGGGTCTAATTTTGCTCACCAATTAATATTTTTGTCTGTTCTAACAATATTAAAAAACAAAAGTATGAGTTCTGCACGGCATCTGAAACGACATCCGCTAGCTTACATGGCTAACGCTACCACTGCAGGTAGTCTCCGGTTCAGAGGATGCTGAGTGGCGGCTTAAGCTGTACCCACTGTTGTACACTTAAATTTACCAGACAATCCAAGGCATTAGCTTTTGTTTTGTTTAATTGTCATGTTAACTGTTAATGTTACAAATAACTTTAATAAAAGCTGCTCAATGTTGGATGCCTGTGTTCCAGCTTAAGCAGCGTAGCCACTCTCTGCAATGCTAGCGTTAACCATGTTAGCAAGCCATGTGTGCACCATGTGTGCATGAGTGTGTATTAGTGCGTGTAAATTAGTGTGGTTTGGTTTTGTGCCATCGGGCACAGGCCAAACATGTTTTAGAAGTGCAGCCACTCTCTGACACAACTACACTGACGCACAATTAGATTTGGGAATTTCTGCTCTTTTTAATGAGTCATTTTTGTATCATTTGGATCAGATCACTAAGATTCGGCTCTTTTGGCTCTTAAACGCATAGACAGACACAGAGATGCCGCTCCCTGTGTTCCCAGTTCACACCATACGGCAGCGCATGGCCAAAGCGGCATGTAAAGTCATACAGGTAGATGGGGTTTTCTGATAAAAACACAGTAAGACATTTTATAGTCTGTGGTCAGTCTAGTAATAATCTATGTCTGTGCCCAAATTTAGTGACTCATCAATGTTGACAGATAGAGTTTTGTTTGAAACTATTCGCACAGCCTGGGAACCCATTGCAGAGCGTGTTCTAAAATATATGAAAATATATACAAAAAATAAAGATTAACTACACGAGAAACATAGTTTTACTATTTTTTTAAAAATGTGTATTTATATCACATTTGACAGAGTTTATGGCTCCTAAAAAAAACCTGTACTGTGGAAAAGCCAGGATTCATTAACATGCTAAAAGTTTTAGACCCAAAGTACGTGTCAGATTAAACTTTATTTATTTATTTACGTTTTACTTTGGGGTTAAAGTTAAAACTTGTTTCGAACCATTTATTTGTCATCTGTAGTTTGATTTTGAGGAGGGGAGGGCAAAATCGATTAAAATCGAAAATCGGATTTATTGTGAAAAAAACATTTTATTTTTACATATCGCCCAGCTCTACAACAAACTGCCTGTACAAACGATCACTCGTAACCACTCACTCACCAACACACCCATGACTGACTACTACCATTTATCATTGCTAGCTCCACATGGGTGTTTGTTCCTTCTTTTAGTTAATCATATTAAGCGTAATCGCTTCTCATACACTTTAATGTCCAGCTTCTAGTTTTAACATAGATGTGTAAATCCAGCAACTTATAGGCTAGGCTGATTTTTCAAATTTGAGTTTGGTCTTGATCTCTCCATAACACCAAATTAATGATTAAATGAAATGTGATTTTACTTTTACATACTTCTGGGTATGCTCAATCCATTTTTCAAAATGCTGAGCTAAGGTATCAATATTTCTGTCCAGACACATGGTGATATGGAACAAGGTGACATAAAGCTTGCAACAGACTAAGCTATCACAACTTATAACTTGCACATTTTCTGAAAACAAGCTCAACAGCTATTCCTCCATGAAATAAAAAATGAATATTAAAGCTAGGGGAAAATTATAAATCAGCCATTTTCCCAAAAATATTGAATGCAATGTCAATTTTTTTATGTATGCAATAAATAAAACTTCCAGTAAATTAAAATAAACCTTCTTGGAAAAATTAACAAACAAAATATCTAAAATGTTTTTCAGCTCTGAAGCTGAAAAACACATTTCAAAAAGCTGAATTTCTATGCAGTATCAAATAACTTCTAGACGTGACTACATAGAAATTAAGTTTGGTCGCATGGGAGTGAAAACTGAAGTGAGGAAATTAATTTCTGAAAACTTCATTTGGGGGGAAAACATTCAGCTATTTACATGTTGCAAAAAAACTTTTTTGGACATTCAGCAAAAATTTTAATGTAGCTCCAAGGACCCAAACTCAGGACGTAAAAGGTATCTGGAGTACAGCTGTGGTTTAGCAAAGTTCTGCGAATTTAGAAGAAAATTTCACATGATTGTTTCTGAGAAAATCCATTAAATCAACTGGGAGGTCTGGGTCAGATGGAGTGACCCCAGACTGATTCTAAATTGGTGGCTGAGCTGTGGCTGAGGTGTGCTAACAGGCTAACGGCTCAAAACAGAACAAGGCAGGTTCAGTTCCAGCTCTCTCATGGTCCACTGACTCCAAAGTGAAGGAAAGGAAAACCTGAGGGAGTTGTGTGACTAACTGGTGGCGGTGTCGCAGTTATCCAGAACTGAACCTGCTCTGCAGTGTGTGGAGTCTCTAACCTTCGCTAGAGGCTTGCACAACCAGTTCCACCCTGCGGTTTAACATTTAACTACTGTTGCTGGGTTAAACAACATTTATTGAGTGATTTGAAAATCTACAAATATTTCCAGTCAAAATGTTGCAGTGGAAGCTGATGCTGCAGGTTTTGTTTTGCTAAATGACATGAATGCATTTCTTAGAAATTCTTTGGGTGCAGCAGATACAGCGCCTTAGTGTGCTCCAGACCTGAATACCTGAAAATGAAAGTGTGATGCCTTATCTCGGTTTGTAAGAAGCTGTGTACTTTGCACATAGGCTCCTTATCACCACTTTGTTTACAAATGAGATTTATGTTGCTCCCCACGGTTTTATCTATTTAAGGTTAATATAAGATCATTTTAATGCTCTCAGAGTGAATTATCACGGCATTAGCTTTAATGTTTAAAATAGTCTGTTGAATAAACAGTGGTCCTAGCAACTGGGTTATTTCCCATTTCACAGCTGTGTAGTTATACAGAGTAGACTCAGAGCTTAATGTGAAATAAACAATTGCAATGTAGACTGCAATAAACACTGATAAGAAAACTTGAAAAAAAAATCATTCAGCCCCACTTTTGAGAGACCCAAACCCATAATAATAAACAAAAAAACAAAGAACATAGAAAAAGCAAGGACAGTGAATTAACAAGCAAGAATGTATCAGGTAGATTACCCTTAGGCCTGTTGATGATGTGTGCAGACAAGCTAATAAATTATTTCCATTCTGTGCACCTGGACCAATCAGAGTCAGGGGGATGTCCCAGAACAAACAACAACGTGATTAAAAGTTTTTTGACGTGATTAAATGCCTTTTGTTTAAAAATCTCCTCGTTTGACGAATAACTGAAGGCATATATACCTAAGCTACCTTCATCACAGTCTACGTCATGGTCCTGATCATAAACAACGTGCTAAATGACAAGCAGTCATTTGCTAGAATCAAGGTGTGTCACATACCTACACAAGAAACACCCACACATGGAAGCAAACACACACTGATGAACTGGGTTACCAGGCTACTACCACACACACCTAAGAAGTACAGGTCTACTCAAGGAGTCTTTGATTTAAAAGCTTTAGCCTCAGAGTTGTCTTGTTACCCTTATCTGATAACTTCCCTTTATATGGTAGGTATCAATTAAGCCTCAAAAATGGAAACACACAAGTTGAGGCATTAACATGTGATAGCAGAATTCTACATAGTGTTTAGTTACTAGTGGTGGGGGATATAGCAAAACTACAATTTGGTTTGTTTTCTGGTTTGTTTTCTAACCAGTGAAAGTTTTGTACACACTCTCGCAGGCAAAACGCCTCCCTCATAAGTTCAGATTGGTTTTAGACTCTGAGGATCGGGCCAATGTGCCCCTCGGTGAAACTATGAGTGACTGTGCTGTTGGTGAAAAGGTTAGAGGTCATCCCCAGTTTATTTAAGCATTTTTGAGAATAGAAGTGGGTGGAGTTCTAGTACAGGGAGGCTAACAGCTGGTAAGTTATAACTGGATAAAAATATACTAATAAACACTATGACTCAGTTGAAACAGTTTATCCCAGCAAGACATTTTCAGTCGCTCAACTCTTTAGCATGCATTACCATGAGAAGTTTTCCAAAAGTCTTCAATCATGGTAAAGTTTGGGATAATGTGGAAATGTGGATATATAAGGGGGGAACAAACTCAAAATTCCTAAACCAACAAATCTAAACCAAGCCTGTTAGCCCATAACACGATAAATAAAAGTCAAAATCATTAGGTAAAGCGCAAAGAAAAGTGTAAAGTTTCATGTATGCACATGGTACACAACAGTGTGAAATTCTTCCTCTGCATTTAACCCACTGACCAAGTGAAGCACCAGAAAGACAGCGCCAGGGAAGCAGTGTGTCGGGACAGTATCTTGCTCAAAGTGTCTTATCTTAGTGGTGCCACTAGCAGTCTTGGGATTCTAACCCACAACCTTCTGATCGCAGAGGCAACTCCCTAACTACCAGATGCCACATAGGCAGAACAACACAGTAAAAATAAAACTACCACCTGTGAGGAAGGAGAAACTCTTCAGTCAATCTAAACTTCAGCTGTAGAAGATATGAGATAATCAAGTTACTGTCATCATATAATCTGAAGTGGTCTTATGGAATCAATTTAGTGTTTTTGAACAAACCTCTCACTAAAACCACCAAACATTGTTTGTATTGTTTCTATTGTCTCCATCTCTAGACTCCCCATAATTCAGTTGTCATTTCAAGCTGCATCCCCATTTCAACCAGTGAACCATTTTCTCCTTCTTTCTAACAGCACTGGTTTAATAAGCGCTATTCATTTCAGCAGTATAACTCAGCACTAAATACATCCTCTAGAATTCATTCAAAGAATTCTATAACAGAGGATTACTTGATGTGTCTTCATGTCAATGAACTCCAAGCCCTTTTAATGTAGCCAAACGAGTTCTCAGTTTAGACTAAATTACTTCCACAGACAAACCTTACCTGTTCGGAACGAAGTTATTTTCATAGGGCTCTAAAAACATTTACACATTATCATGCCACCCATAATAGTCCAATGCAACCCAAACTAGACAGTTAAGCCAATTCAAGACTCCTGTAGGCACCAGTAGACACCAAATAAAGTCCATTTATTTGGACAAAAGCACAGCACACACTTGTGGGCAAAATTTCATACCCACCTGCACAAATACGACAGAAGATCGATTCCTATCATAATACACAGACCTGGGTGGATACACATGTCTGGATAGGAGCTTTCTATGAGTCCAGCAGAGGTGGACGGGCCTCCAGGTAACCAGAGAGGCTTCCCCTTTAGCTGCCCTGTTCTCAAAAAACATCCTCAAAGACCTCATCTTATGTTACCTCCTAGAGTTGAAGAAGTTTCAGCAATAAGATCATTACAAAACACACTGTGTGACAAATTATCTAAAAAACGATGACTATCTATACATCATGTGTGGATAGTGTGCGTGAAGGTGTGTAGATGTACGGGCGGATTTTAACGTTCTGGAATTTTACGGGCTGGTGATTAATTACATACGGGCAGGTAGCAGGTCAATTAAAACAATATTGTAGTCTGCAAAAGTAACATATAAGCAAAAATATCTATGTATTGGTCCAACATGTACAAAATGTCATTATCACAGTGTGTTCAGAGAACTCCACTGAGAGAGATTTTTCTTCCGCTGGATTTATGATACAAGAACGCCGGATGCAGCTCAAACCTGTGACTGTGGGTGATATTGTAGCGAGCATGAGAGCAACAATATCAATATTCTTCTAGCAGGATGTAAATTTATTCTCAACCAACAGCTTTGAAACAGACTTCGTACTTTAGATAGTTCTGCGCCCCCACGGTCATACACAGTTACTACTCCACAACTCCAAGAGCAAAGACTCTGGAGGAGGGTGACTGGCAAGAAGGACTCATGTTCATTTTTTATAACACAACTAACACACACACTCACCATAAATAATCTCTATTACTACACGGACTGGTTACGGCTGGAAGCAGATTTAATTTTGATATAATCGCGGGTGAACAGGTGGGTGTGGTGCTGTACTGTGCGAGTGGGGGCGGGTGCAGGTACCCAAAAGTGAAAATGCGCAGGACTCTAGCGATGTGTACAATGGTGTACGTGAAGGGGTGTGTAGATGTATGATGGTGTGCGTGAAGAAGTATGATGGCGTATGTGAAGGTGTGTATGACGGTGTGTATGAAAGTTCATGGAACTTCTCTTCTGGAAACATTGCCTTGAGGGTTTGGTTGAATTCAACTACAAGCGCATTACTGAAGCTGGTACTAGTGTTGGAGTTCTGGATAACAAATATGACTCCCAAATGTGGCTGGAACTCTTCATCACTCCAGAGACCTCTGCTCCACAGCCCAGTTCTGGATGGCTTTAGACACCTGGCATGGTGACCTTAGGGTCATGTGCAGCTGCTCAAAAGGATCTCATTTCTATTGGCAGTGCTTTGTGTGCACAACTGGACACTTGTGTTTAGCTCCTTTGGGTTTTATTCATTGTTGACACATCATTTGAAACACTGTCTAGATCATTTTGGATTGAGACCCAAAGTTAGTGTTCTTGCTTGTTATCAGTCTGTACTACTTTAAGATTGAGCTGAGGGCGAGTTAGATGAGAGTTAGACCAGACACAAAGAGTAGCTGGCGGCCTAGTGGTTAGGGAGTTGTCCCTGTGATCCGAAGGTTGTGGGATCAAATTCCAAGACTGCTAGTGGCATCACTGGTGTACCCTTGAGCAAGATACCATCACCGCACACTGCTCCACAGACTTAAATCGCTGAAGCAGATTTAAATTTAATGCCACATCAGCAACAATAGCTATATCAAGGCAGAAAGGTAAAATAAACAACAAACTATCAAAAACAAGAGGATTAAATAAACAAAACAAATGATTTGATCAAATCAGTATTTGATCAAAAATGGTGGTACCTTATTAAAACACCTTCCAAACTACTTTCACGGTGAAAACGTTGCCTCGTGTTACAGAGGGTTAAATTCCTGCAATTTGTTATTAATCCATTTATCCCATTCAATTGCCACTTATTACAGATAAAGGACACCAACACCTGTCTGTTGTGCTCATGTATGACAAATGGACACTTTACACACAGACACACAAAGACAAGAAGAATTTAAAATATGAAGTTTAAATTAATCCAATAAAAACAGAAAAACCCTAATTGAAAATTGCTAACCCCTAGCCAGCACAAGACTGTGCCTAATGACATAATCTAGATTTGACTATGTCAGGGCAGAGCAGGCCTGCAGGAAGACCACCAGATGATCACCAAATCAGCAACCTAGGCTTTGACTTACTCAACACATTCCTGAGATTCAACACAGATCCCCCTCCCCCCTCCTTCATCGTCCTTCAGCCCCTGCATCTGTCATGTGCACACGCCGCCTTACACGGACCGGCCTCTGCGTCAGTTCTGAAGGTGAATCCCTCGAGAACACACACGTGTCCCACATTTACTGCAGAGCTGAGTTAAGGACACGTTAAACACGGACAGACATTCAGTTTTAAACATCTGGAATGAATTACAAGACTGATTAAACTCAGTACTGTTCACAGACTGACTATGACTAAGGCCAGGTTTAACGGTTATCTGAGAAACCAGCTTCAGAACAATGTCTCAAAGTAGTCTGGAAAACACACTGGAGAGTGCCCACAGAAATACAAAGATGATGAGCAGTTGCGCCAGGATCCAAGATTAGTGACTGTCTGAGGAAAAAATACTTGGTATGCTTCCTCCTTACTTTACAGCTCTGCAGCTGCATGGTCTGAGGATGAGAAATATAATGTTATCCAGGCAAAAGTGTCTGACACGAGTGCACCGATACTGTGGATTTAAAGCCGCAAGACTTGGTGCTGGTGCTTATTTATAGATTATTTGAATGAGGCAACAATTAATTCTGGAGGAATAGTGTTGTTTCACTATTTAGTGTGTACAGCAAACCCCAGCTTATCGCGGGGGTTACGTTCCTAGAACAAATGTGAAAAACCGCAAATATGCGATATGGTAGAAAACAAATGCATAAAACTGCCTGTTTTTACAATGTAAACCCTAAATATGCAATCAAATACACTATTTAATAATAAACTCAGCTTAAAAGATAATGTAATGGTGAACCCATATCTGTACTGTACAGTTTACACCGAACTGCAATCTCCCACAGTGCTAGAATGTAAATCCTGATGTTACTCCTGTATAGACTGGACGGTAATTCATTCACACGCATTTTCTTTGGGATATACAGCAATAAATTAATTTAATTTACAGTAATGAAAATACAGTGCTTTAAGGGCTTTAACGAAAACCATGAGAACACACTAGACTGCAGCCTAACAGGGCACTCCAGAACGTTCTCGGATTGGCTCGATTTCAAACCTCCCGCCTCTGAGTATATGAACTGTGAGTCTGGGCCTCATCCACCACACCCCTTGTCCTGGTTGTTTATGTTTTGGCCAGTGCTGAGCAGCGGATGTTCATTCCATTCAGGTGTTTGATTGCCTTTCTAATCACCAGCACGATGACAAGGGGGCGTTGCCGACAATGCCAGGATCTCACAAAAGCCTAAAGATCTTAACAAAGGTCAGACAAGTAAAAATCTCAAGTAAATAAGAAGGTTTTATACAACTGACAATAACTGCAATATAATCCATCAAACCTTCGGAACCATGGCCACATGGGTTTTACTTGGACTATTTTATAAGTCTGGAGATATTCCAGAGTAATATTGTTTGCACTACAGTTTTACACAAAGCAAGCATGATAAAATCAAAGTAACACATGGCCTACTTTTATAACTTGGAGAAAAGAGCACATTAAATACATCATGTGTGTGGTACTATATGTGTATAACGAATTTTATGTTTGCTTTGAACGTTCCTCAGCTTATGCTTTACAAATAAAAGAACCTGTATCTATTCAAAGCTCATGAAGAACCATCAGAAATGTGTTTTTGCACCTTCCAAAGAGGTTACGCAGTGAGGGAATCTTCGTTCCACATTGTGTTCATACATAAATGGTTTATAAGACAAGACCAACTTTAAGTCTGTTCTGCGTCCACACTTGCTCTGAAAAAAACGCATTAACAGAGACCTCACACCAGATTTCGTTTTAATAAAATCAAAACTGACAAGGCTAAACAAAACACAGCACCCAAAAGAGACAAACCTGAGATGCCAGAGACTGGCCATTTTTGGTTTTATTAAAACTAAACCACATTAACACAGCCATTACACCAGGTTTCATTTTAACAAAACCAAAGGAGACTGCACATGAGTCTTATAGCCCATCTAAACGCTGGGGGTAATTTCCTTGGATATTACAGCCAAAACACTCATCGTTAAAATGTGCAGGAATGCATGTGTGCGTGCGCGTGCACACACTCACGTAGGGATATCCTGCATGCTGCAGTTTTCCTCTGAGTCAAATGGTCCATTTCCACACTCCTGCACCTAAAACAGAGCTACAGAGTTGGCCCACATACTTGGTCCCAATTCCACCCTTCGCAAAACGTCTCAGTCCATTTCCTCCTCCAAAAACGGGGCTGAAAACAAGCAGCATCACACCGGTTTATTACCAGGGAATCTGCTGCAGCCCTGCCTACCTAAAACATCATGTTTATTACGTCCGTTTGAATGACTAAGTCAATCCTGAGGATGTTTACCAAGCTTCTCACTTCCTCTGAAGCATAAAAATCAAATTGTGAAATAAGACACTGGTAACTGCCACACCTGGGCAAAATATAGTGTTTATACTAGATTACCCTGATACACTTTTCAAGTTCTAGTGATAAACTTACAGATAAGGAATCCATGATATAAAGTTAAGCTCATCTGTGTAGTGGTGCAACAATCATATTAATATTAATGAAGTTAATGAGCCCATGCTTCTTGAGTACTAGTGTAGTCATACTCGCAATTTGGTTCGATAGACGATTCAGGAACCATGGTTCGATCCTCAATATTTAAAATGCAATTAGACTGAATAAACAAACAAAAGCTTGCTTGTCACTGGTTTAGCACTATAAACAATGCATTCTCATCATACATCATGATTAGTACTATGGCTATTTGTCATCATATTTCAATACTGTGTTGCACCCATTTGGTCATAAAGATGACATGACTTTTGATCGACAAGTTTTTAGAGTGAAACCGAAATGAATGAGCTTCAGATCAAACTTCTTCCATTCATTTATCAAGTGGTATTTTAACAGTGGGTTTGTACCAAAATGTTGCAGGATACTTAGACATTTACAATACATATTTAGTTTCCCAAGCAGGAATGTAGAAGTAATACGAGCAGTGACAATATCAAAAGGTAGAAGAACAATGATCATTTTATAAATTCACTACACTGTATTAGATCAACATAAGCAAAAAATGCTCATATAGACTATTTCTGAAGATACAGTGCTTTAATGATTTCCAGGTTTGCATTCTTGTGACACACACAAA
>JBBJLR010133175.1:0-17233 GCA_037577145.1 Brachypetersius gabonensis | reverse complement strand
ACACACACACACACACACACACACACACACACACACACACACACACACACAAACACACACACACACACACACACAGAGAGAGAGAGAGAGAGAGAGAGAAATTCTAATGATTCAAGACTCTGTAGTGGTGAATCTCCAGAGTGTAAACCATTTAAGAATTTCTACTATCACTGAGAGATTACCAGTTCGATCCTCTGTGATGCTACTGTCATCCATGACTGGGAATGTTACAGAGCGTAATTGGTGTCTCTCTCTCTCTTGGGATTAGTATGATGACCCAGCCTCCTCCCCATCTCTCAGTGCAGTACAAAACAAAAATCTCAGTTTGAGTTCTCCTCCAGGTGTGCTGAGCAGTGATGCTATATAAATAAACAGCCATGGAAAAAAAAATAAGAGAAAAATTCATTTTTGGATTATTGCTTTTGTAAATGCCTGTGTAAAATGTGCATGTCACGATCATTTTATACACTACAGAAAAACATAACTGTTATACAATTGCAACAATTAAAATAGTAATATAAAGTGCAGAGTGTGTGCATGTAGGACACACACATCAAAAACTAAATCAGGAGTGATGCTGCTGGAGTACAGCACATAGAATAGCTGCTCAACAAACACTACTAAGTGGTCCATGGCTGTTTAAATAATGCTATAACTTCAAAAAATTATGTCCTAGACTTGGGAACCTCAGGTTATAGGAAGAGACCCATATAGTGAGTGGGACCTAGCAATGACTAAACTGGGGGAGCAAACTGAGTACTAACAACAAAACGAAAAATATGATGATTCTAACATAACTTGCAGCAATCTGAAAGGGTTGAATCCCAGCTTGCTTAATATGTGCCACAAATTCCAAGATGCAACAAAAATCACACATGACTGTAAATAAAGAGACACTTCACACCAGGGAGACCCCACATTCACCAATTAAATGGACAAATGCACCACGCATACATATTTAACCTTCCCAAATCCCTGTAATACACAATTAAGCCACCCCCAAAGCAGCACTGACTGTGAAACCACATCTAATGAGACATTATAAACACATTAAAAGCTAATCTTACACTCGAGCATAATGCTTCTTTATCACAGCAGGTTCTGGCACTGTCAGCTCTGATTTATAAGAGGGTAAGAAGCATTCGATTCTCCTGTGAGAAAACAGTGTTATTAGGGAAATGTGAATACAGTACAGATTTCCACAGGAACATCTCCAATTCTCTCTAAAGTGGTCTACTGGGCTCTAGCTTGAAATATTCCCAAATAATTGCATGCAATAAAGAAACAGCCTGGTTTGCATTCTTGGTGTAAATTTTTATAAATTATAGCTACAATCGCTAAGATACAAAATTCAAGCACTAGAGGATACATTTTAGATGGGGCACCTACAGTAACAAGCACTAAAATACAGTCTTTCCATCAAACAGCTCAGAAAGAGGCTTGAACGTTTGGGGAAATAAAAGAGTTTAGTCCCTGAAATAATGAGTTAAGACAAGTTCCCTGGCAGTAATATAAATATTTTATGAAGGCCTTATGAGTCAAGGATGTTGAAGTTTAGGGAGGAAGAAGGCTTGTGCTACACAAGCAAGTGCTGAACTTCATTTTTATTTTTTTTTAATCCTTTAAGCCTTCCACCATACTTGAGTAACCCTGAACATGAGGGAGAAAATCTAGTGTGTGAGAAGCGGTCTGTAGGAAGTCATGCTTCTCTGACTCACCAGCACACCCAAGAGATTATCCCCCCACAGGTACAACCTTTCGCCAGCTCTGCAGTATAACACTAAGCAAAATATCTCACCCAGCTAATGGAGCTGAAGAGACAGAGAAGGATACCTGAGGATAGGAAAACTGGACTGGAGTGACTGGAAGGAGGGGGCCAATTTTTTCATTGGCATAGATGCTCTACATTATAAAAACCAGCCTTTGAAAAGGTCAGGCGCACCGTCTTATTTCATTTACAAAAATGGCTTTTTAAGGAACCTTCTACTGAAGGTTCTTTGAGGCAATATTTCTCAAACCAGCCCACATTGCCAATGCAGCAATTACAACAATTCCACAAGGAAACACAATATTGACAATATGTATGATTCCTGATATCTGATAAGTTACAGCAGACATTAGTGCCACAATGCTATCTAACATTATAACAAACAATGTTTCTTCAATGTTTCAAACCCTGAACTGCACTTAATCATTTAAATAGGACTAATGACGCACCCTTTCTTATAAAACATGGTCAGTGTTCTTTAAATACTGATACCAATAATCATTCCCAGGAGCTCACGTTACATCATACTGTGGTATAATTTATTATGATAACATTAAACACTGTCATATTGCCCTAAGGACTGTTCATTTGTTGTCTTAATCTTATTATCTGTTGTTCTGTGCCCACTGCCACTACAGAGTCATTATCTGCTTGTCTGCTGCTGTCAAACTGTGTCACTGGGTTCTAGAGGAGCTGTATTCTACACCTCTCTTCACACAAGGCTGCGATGAGAATGCATAGCTATAAAGACTGACCTGACTTGACCTGTGCAGGGATGCAGAGAGAATCTAGAGGAAGCTCAGAAGAAAAGAGATTTTGAGGGAATTTATTTTCTCCCTAATTTAATCATAGTCACTCCCACCCTAGCTAGGACTCCCCCAGTCACATGATAACACCAAAACTGGGGACAGCTCAACTCGACTGGAAGAGAATGCTAACCTGCAGTTCGGGTATATAAGAACATAAATACAAACTCTACACAGCATCCATAAACAACGTTCCTGCCAATACACACAGAGTATTCTGCATTTATTAATACAATATTTTTAGTATAAGCTTTTTCACTAAAGCCTGAGCTCAATATTGCACAGCACTGTACTGCACACAGAACTGCACATAACTGTGTGCTACAGAACACACAGTTTATATCATTTTTAAAGCTTTTATATTTCTCTTTTCAATTTTCATATACATAACTGTATGTAACTATATATGTACATGTATGCAAATGTATTAATGTTATTTTTTTGCAAATCCTGTCTCACCAGACATTCATTAAGCCTTTCATTGCATGTCATATTGTGTATGGTTGTGGGAATGACCAATAAATTAAAAGTAATAATATCTCATTTACAAAAATCAATTCATTTCAGAACTAAAAGGGCTCAAAGAACCCTTTTATCAAAGACACCTTTGTTCATAGAACCCTTTGTGGTACCTTCTATAGGATAGTCCAATGTTTTTCAGCTTAGACCTCACAGAACTCCGCACACTCTCTATTATTAATATCTCAACAAAAATTTTGACAGTACAAGATATTCAGCACTTTTTTCTGATGTTGGTACAGAACAAAAAGGCCTCTGAGGAAGAATGTGCTAGCCTGTGGTATCACGTAAATGGGGGAAGTCTTAGCTAGTGGGTGGACTAAATTGGGGAGAAAATTAGGGGGCAAAACCTTGATTGTTTCTTCATTATATGAATCATGGGGCTCCTCCATTGAACCCTGAAGCTTTCTCGGCAGTTGGCTTGCAGTGATGATCATCACTCACCCACTCTGTGAAAGAGTTTCAGCGTGAAAGACAGTTCACTCTCTCCAGCACTGGATGCCAAAAAAGGAGAGTGTTATGATAAAACCTATTGCAGGAGACATTTATACGAGCTTTTGGCTTTTTGGTGGATTAAAAAAAAGAAAATCAAGTAGTTAAATAGGTTTTATTGTCATTTCGAAAATATACACACAGTACACAGTAAAACGAAACAATGTGCATCCAGGACCATGATGCAACAGAACAGAACAGAAGTGTAGACAGAAGAGTGTGTAAGAAAAACACACAAGGGCAAAAACAAAAACTAGACAAAACTAGACAAGACAACATTACGTGTAATTCGACCATAGCTAGAGTCTGGACAGTTTTTTGACAGGTCCTGTATTCTAGCAGCAGAGTTGTGTGCAGACTTATTCGTATCAAGAGATTAAAGGTCCAGATTGGAAACCAAAACCTCTCCCTCCAGGGACTAACACATGAAAAGGTTTAGCTTGCCAGACGAAAGCAAAGCTATGAGGAACTACATGGTCATTTTAATTGCTGACATTTTCTTGAAGATAAGCACCTAAATGTTCCACTGAATCTCACCAGTGTGTTTGCACGCCTGTGGAGCACCACTTATCCTACTCCACTATAACTGTGATTTGTGTTTCCCATGATCCTTCATTGCTCAGGAGACACATTTCTTCAGTGTTGGGGATATGGTTCACTACCACCGCTCTTTGTTGCTATGGAGATGAACCCTATCAGTTTAATATTAGTCTCAGCTAAAGTATCCTTATTTTCATCTGTTCATTAAGGATGTAGCACTGGATAAAACAGCAAAACTAGCATATAAGGAGCGTTGTTTAGATTCAGTAACATAAATAATATGTGACACTTTGTTGTTGTAGATTGCCTTTTTAAATCTAGACTTTGTTCCAGTTATGGAGCTCCTCTGCATGAAGTTCACTCCAGCTGAGGTCAAGTCTAGCTTTAGTGCAGCAATATAGCTCAGTCTGTCTAAATCTCTCATTATTTCCCTAGAGAGAGAGAGAGAGACAGAGAGAAACAGAGAAAGAGACAGAGAGAGAGAGAGAGAGAGAGAGGGAGGGAGAGAGAGAAAGGGAGAGAGAGGGAGAGAGAGAGAGAGAGAGAGAGAGAGAGAGAGCGAGAGAGAGAGAGAGAGAGAGAGATGTTTGCCTTAAAGTACACCGACACGTGCTTGTGCAAGGGTGTGTGTGTGTGTGTTTGTGTATAAGGCCATATACATGGATGCACATAAACAAACACTTCGCACAAGCACAAATACACGTCCTTTTTCCTGTTTTCATTATTTCATTTTCCTGCCCTAAAATAACCATCAAAAATGCCACAATCATTGTTTGTCTTTGATTTAATCAAAATAGCCATAAAAATACAGCACTTACCTTAAATATCATGTCAGAATCAGGCATTTCATTCTATTTATGTAATTATTTCACAAAAAAAATTAAGGATTATTGATGATATTTTTATTTTTTACTTTTGATGTGAGGTACCAGGGCACTATAACAGGGTTTCTTTGGAGTGATGCCATGGAAGAAGCACTTTCTGTGCCCAGAGAAACTTTTCAATGGATGATTTTATGAAGAACCATGTTTGTAAATTACATTTGTGAGTATGAACAAACTTTATAAAGTAAAGTGAGTAACTGCCAAATAAATGAAAGGTTATATACCAGGTACTATCCCAGGAAGTGTACATTGATACCAAGAAAAAGAACCATTTTATTATTATTTAATATAGCTAACTAAGCTATGTGTGTGTTCTACTATATATACCCAGCTAGGAGATGTCAATAAAAGTTACTGAAATCATATTGTAGTCAATAAATCTACAAATTAAACCACAATACCAACAATTTACATTATACAAATTGTATACATTGTAATACATTGTACTTTGTAATACATTATACTTTATCCAAAAGTACACCCAGTTCGTATAAACTCCATTGAAAAGCATTGACAATAGAATGGGAGGCACTGGAGCAGTCATACATGAGCCTAAGGTCCTGAAATCACAGACGAGGAAAGACATTTCCGCATTTATTTTTAACTCAGCATGCCCTGCTTAATAGCATCAACCAAGTCTCCCCACTGCAGAATCCAGAACCTTCTAGGCACTTCCGCTTGTGGGATTATGTTTGACTTCTGAGGCATTGAAACCAGCATTACATTAACATTTTTATTTCTACTATAATTACACTGATCACATGCCTTATAATCTTTCAAAGGAGATTCAAAGGTACTTTGTAGGTAATGTGATGCAATGGTATAGATTGCTTATATGTACTGAACTTATTTACATTCCCCAGAGCCGCCTCTTTCAAAGTCCTTCAACTGCTGCTTGCAAACAATTAAGGGTGAATGATATAGCAAAAATACTTCATGGCATTTTCACAATACACAGCACAACGTAGATTAATTTTTTCTTCTGAGGACTAATGTCTATGTCCACATAGAAAATGTCATTTATTAGCTGGATTCAGATTTTTCTTCTTTTCGTTTTATATTTAATTCATATTGAAGTGACATTCATATTTAAATTAAGTCAATTCAATGCACATTTTTCAGTGCCCATGCAGAGCTGAAAATTTAACTCAAGGAAGCTCATCAATTCTGAAGCAGAAAAACTGAATAATTCACTCTCAGTTTTACACACACCTCCTCTCACTCTCTATTCACCATCTCTCTCCTTGTCCTTGTCTCCCTCTTTCTCTCGCCACTGGCCGAGTCCTGCAACGACTTCGCCTTCATTGTAATGGAGAAGTGAAGTCACATCAAGGCTAAAAGACTCAGCATGTGAGTCGGAGGAGAGATAGAACTACACAGCTTCAGAGGAATCAGTGCTCCTCAGTCAGATGCACCATGTACAGTGGAACTGGCATCAAACTGCATTCCTAATAGGCCTGCAGAGTTCCTTACTTTTTTCTCCCCCACGCTTCTGGTTCTCTCTTATCCATTCTCTGGGGCAAATGTAACTTTCTTGTTTTACCCATTTCGTTTTCCTCTCTCCAGTTTTTCTTCCTTGTGATCCCTTTTCTTTGGATTTAAATGAGCTTTTCTGGGCTCTTTCCTTTTCACGCGCAACCTAATTTCCCTCCACTTCCCTGCATGCTGCAAATTACAACACAACAAACTGTAAACTGATGATCACAAGCCAACAATCAAGACCGTTTTTCAGGAACGCTTCAATTAATTTGATCTGTTGAAAATCATAGTTAAAAAAGGGGGGTGGCCTGATTCACCTCAGTATTTTGGTGTGTGGACATTACTTCAAGCCATATGGCTTCACAGCACGAACATTTGCTTCAAGAACATCGTTAGTATTTCTCCTATGGCTGATCTTTCTATGACCTCTTTTTTCAAAGCCTGCTGTACTGATGACATGCTCTGGCATTGCTTCTGCTGTTGCACTTTAAGCAACAGATCAAATTGTATCAAATCATCTCATATTTTACCACCAGAGCAGCTGGTTTGGTTTCTGTTCATGCAGGCAGTGGGTGTGGGAGAACACAAGTGTGTGCTGACTTTATCAGACACCTGAGAACACTCTTGGAACTCTTACATATAAAGGTGTAGCTTCTCACTGAATGATTTTTGTACTCCTTCTATTCAATACTGCATCATTTTTACTGCAGGCAGAAGTCTGGATGTTCTTCAGCCTTAACCCTGGATTGGTTCTGTATAGATTCACACATCTTATAGATTCACACTTCTATAGAACCAGTCAAACTACTCATAATATGGAGTCAGGACAGTCCCCACATGGCATTTTTTTTTTCGTTCTCTCTGCATACCAATCCATTTCCCAAATGTGCTCCCATATCAGCCAAACCAAATTCACTATGTGCCATTTGCAATTGAATGATGCTATGCATTTAGGCCAGTGTCTTGCTCAAGGACTCAATACTGATGAAAAGGTTCTTCAGTAAAGCCAAAAGTGTTCTATGCTTAACTTCAAGCATGGAGAATGGAGAACCCTTCGTTTAAAGAACTTTTCAATAATGTATCTGTGGCACCAAAAAGGGATTTCCCTATTGCTGCAATACAAAGAGATGTTTGTAAAGTGGCCCATTATAGTCACACATAAACTCAAGAGCACACAGTGTGAACAACGAGAAATTCTTTCTCTGCATTTAACCCATTCACAAAGTGTAGCAGTGCCACCAACGGGGGGCGCCCGAGGAGCAGTATGTGTGGGGACGATACCTTGCCTCGAATCCTGCTAGAAGGCCAGGGATTCAAACCCACAACCTTGTGGTTGCAGGGGCAACTTCAGGTTCTGCTTGCAGGGGCAACTCCTTAACCACTAGACCACCAGCTTTAGTTCAATAATAAAAAAAAATATTTCTACTAAGAGAACCTGAACATTTTAAAACCTTATCATTTGCCCTGTAGATCGTTTCAGCATTTCATGACAAATAGTCCAATAAAAAAGTTTATTTAGAATGTTTTTTTCATTCTAGTTATCAGAGAGTTATTTCAGAGGGTACATGGATTTGAGGACACAGAGTCAGAGACTCATGCACGACTGAGACTACTTTATTTGATAAGATCACTTCATATTAAAATGCCTACAAATGAATTAGAAAAGTTCAATATTCGCGCAAAAATGTCACCATGAGAAACATACGATGCCAACATTGAAAATGCTTTCACTGGCCAAAATATCATTTTTTATGGTGTACCAGCAGACCTCATTTAATTTAGTCTTATTTTCACAGTGCATTGAGTCAGTGAAGGCCACTGAAACCCCACATAATTGCTGAACCACCAGCCTCAGTCTCGTTGCAGTATTTGTGTAGCAGCAGTGCTATCAAAGACTGTTCCAAAAAAAAACCCCTCAGTTTGACATTTCAAGGAAAATGTCATTTCATCCTCCTGTTTGAAGAGTAAACAAGTTTCATGCAGAGAAATGAAGATTTGTTTACTTCAGTGAAACTAAAGCACTGTCTACACTACAGTACAGTAGAGTAGACTTTGATGGCTCCAACAAAGGAGTTTTTCATGCATTTATTATGAATGTTTAAAAACTTAGGAGCCACAAATTCTTTTAAGTCTTGAGAAGCAATGCATTCTCATTGTTACAGCTTATCCATTGCTTTCAATACAATTAAAAACAAAATATATTTAGAAATAGCTTTACAAAGGGAAATTACGCTGAAGACACGGACAATCATTAAAGCGTATGGCTGTCTCTATTGATTATATTATCAATCAATTAATCTACTGCTTATTTTGATGATTCTTATATACTGTATAAGGCATGCAAATACTTTGAATCATTACCAAATAATTTAAAACACACAATGTGTCAAGAAATAAAACTGATGTGTCTATCAGGTTATTTCCAACATTTATTTCCAGGTTATTGGAACAGATATCGGTACGAGAACTAAACTATGTATTATCAGTGCATTGGTAATAATTGTTGCTTTGTGTAAGTCCTTTCATCAATATATTTTTGGTCACATGTAATTAAGAAGATGCACTGCATCGGCCCATTATAATGTAGCAAGGTTTAATTTAGAAATGTACACTTTAAAAACAAGTTTTATATTGATTACCATTGTGATGGAAATGCTAATTAATGCTAGCACCCCTGTGGGGCTTGACAAGTTGTAGTGGGTTTCATAGTTCCATTAAGGGTAGCTCTAGTTATATGTTGACATTTGAAGACTGAACAGACATTTAAGTTACATTATGTGCTGCACTTTTATAGCGAGTCCTTTATTTAATCCTTTATCCTGGATGGGCCTGTCTATGATCTGCCTAGCTGGTCAATCCAGATCTAGCTAAAAGCTGTTCTTATGTCAGGTTTAGTATATGTTTAGTCTGGTTTTAGGAGTTTTATTTAATCCTCACACAATTTGTGACTGTGGACATGAATACATTTATGAATGCGTTTCCTGTTTTTCAGTGTTGAACACATACGTGACTTAAGTGCTAATAGCACCCATTTTTGGAGGAACTTTAACTTTTTAATGACCCACAATATCCTGATTGTCATTCTAATTGCTTACTAAAAGCTTGATGGATTGCAAAAGTTGAGAGAATAAGCAGCGATACATACTGACCCAAGATACTGGCCCGTGAAACGATAGCAAATGTAATTGACAATGAAGAGAAAGACACAGAGTAGCATTGTTGCCTCCCTGCGGGGCTGAGTATTGAGCCAGACTGAAGTTTTATTCAGCACTTTGTTTTAAAGAGCCTTAAGTGGCTCAGGGCCCAAACAATCACAAACATACTTGTTACAACACAGCGCACGCTGACAAATAAAATCAATGTGTAAGGCCACTTCAGTGAAGTTTCTCAGCTCTCATCCTTCTCTTCACTGCTCTCAGTGACAAAGACAAACACTCAGCCTGGACGAGGAAGCTGATGAGGATACATAAAGTTAGTCAAGCATAAATGATTACTGTCTATTTTTGACATAACACTCCAAAATTGGCCTGTGTCACTGTTAAAGCATGACTGGTGAATACAAAGTATAGTATTAACTGGCAATACGAAGATCACAGAGAAAGAGAACGCCGTCATTACTATATAGGACAATTTTTTTGACAAATCAAATGTAAAGGTGCATATTTAAAAAGAAATGAGTTAACTTTGGTGTGCTTTCTTTATATGATGAAAAACCTACTTTTCTTTACTTTTCTAAGAACAATGTTTGATGTATGTCAACGTTAATGATATTGATATTTCTAAATGTGCCATTTGCTGTATAGATTTGTATGTAAACTACACTGTAAAAAACAACCAGTTTTACATTGTTTTTGTGATGTCACATAATCCAATATATTTACACATATTCACCTATTCAACTTATCACAATTTAGCCTGTTTAAGTTACAAGGAGAGTTTCAGTCTAGACTGCCTTTTAAATGATGAAGCAAATATGAACAGAGTTTGTTTATATATAAAAGCACCCAAAGGGATAAAGAGAGGTTGAAAAGTGGCCAGTTGAAATACAAACATTATACATAGGAAGGAGAAATAAGGCCTTAACTGGGCTACCCATTTGTATTGCAGTTTTTTTGACACGCCTGTTTTGAGAATGCAGCAACAATGAGAACCTAATGCATTCAGTTCAGAGAATCCTCAAGAGATTAAAATGTTTCTGCCTCTTTCTGTCAAAGGACTAAAACTGTCATGGCTAAGGCTGTATATCCATGTACCCAATTGCTATGAGTCTACAACAGCCTGGGGCAGTTTGATATGAGCTGTGGGACGAGGCTGTGTGTGGCGAATGAGTTCACATGAAGTGAAGTGTCCAGTGATCTCAGAGCTGATGAATCCTCCTCACTCCGTCACACACACACAGAGATACAGGGACCACGGGGGCTAGAGAGGGCTCCAGGCCTTCAAGAAGTGGCCGTAAATGAGGAGAGGAGAGGAAGTTGAATGAAAAGTCATCCTGTCTCAGTGCAACTGTAATGGTCAGACTTCGACTAATGATAACAAGAACCCATTTGGATTTAAACTTCAGTTCTTTTGTAAAGTTTAAATCAAAAAAGTAGTTTTGTTCTTCTCTTTTTTGTACACCATCTACTGCATGTCTCTACTCTGTTGTCTATTCAACTATATAAGAAAACAAACCATTGTTCACTTAAACCTTTAATCTTTTAATATCCTTTAAAAAGTGTAATATACTTTCTCAATGCCATCAAACAATGCAGAAAAGGTCGTGCCTTCTCACTTTCGAAATAAATCGATAGGTACTTTACAATCTGAATTGACTATAAATGTGTGTTATGCACTATCCCAGCGTATCCAATACTAGTCAGCGTTACTTTTCTTTCATGCAGTAGTAGAAAACGCAGTAGTACACAAAATGCTGCAGTTCCTCTGCTGTTGAGTGGATGTGTATATATTTAAACTATGGTCAAACTTTAATGAGTTAACAAGGTCCTTTCTTAACATTTGAGGAATATGCAACGTCACATTGTTTTGAATATAAGAATGAATTATATTGAGAGAGAAAATATTGCAATCAATACACAAGTAAAGCAATGTTTTACTCTGTACTGAGGAAAGAGTATATTTGAACTCATTTTCCACACAAAATAAAAAATGATTAACTCTTTAATTAACAATTAACAATTTTTCTGCCAGTACCATAATTTAAAAAATAAAACAACAATTTGTAGGGTCCCTTATGGCTTCAGGGGTCTAAGCATTGACTTGTAATGTTTTAGCAAGAAATGGCTTAAAGAGGACAAAGGGGACTGCATTATCTTAATGTGCTCCAGACGAGACAATAGGTAAGACAAATTGTCCCTAACAAAACACACTAATCACAAACAGAAACAGCACTTTGCTTTTGCATTTGATGAATTGAGGAAATGTTCTAATTTTTGCTTTTGGCCACATTGTAAAACAATGAAAGCATGAGGAGTGTTAAGCCCATTAGAGCTAACAGCAGTACTTACTGTTTCACTTCCAATACACAATGAATTTCACATAGGACATCACGGAAGAGTGCAAATACTCCTTTATTCCTAGTCATATTATGTGTTGTGAACTTCGTTGGTTTAACGTAAAAAATAAACATATTAACATATGAAACATGTTAAATGTGCCATAAGTTTTAAAAATGGTCTATTTTATGTTTTAGTTTTCCAGCATGAGTACAAGAACGTGTACTGAAAATCTGAATTTAATTACATACATAATTGCAGAAGAAAAACATATGGAGATTCAATGAAGCATTCATGGGGAACTGAATTGTTTTTCGTAAAGAAAAACTGTAAGACTTTATTTTCTCAGCACTCTAAGCAAGTCATTAAGCAAATGACCTTACTTTACTGAAGCTGATTAAATGCAACACCAGTGAATACCAGGCCTTCCTGGCCTTTAAAACCTTGACTCAGCCTCACTTCTCTATTAGAATGAGCAGAATGGGATCTGCTCCATTTACTGTGCAGGTCAAATGAGATTTGCTCAGAGTGAAGGCAGGCAACGAGGCTTCTTCTTCTTTATTCCTTGTTGTGAGTTCACCTGCGTCTGACTGAAAGGAGGGCCGTCGGTCGGCGGTAGATCTCGGCACCGCAGGGGAAGTGGCATCACAGACAGACTCAAGCACTTAAGCAAGCAGGGGACAGGGACTTTGGATAATTTAGTGGATGCAGCCAACGGCTTATGGTTTCTTTTTATTACTAGCTCTCTACCCCCTGCTCCTCCATTCCGTATAGCAGCAGGAAACAGTGTGATATGTGATGTGCTAAAACATGGGTGAGCTGTTTGATTAATTCTACAATGCCTACGTTGCAGGCGTTACCAGATAAAATTCAACAACGGGAATATGCATTGGTTCAAGGCTCCTTAGCCTAGAAGTAACAGGTTAAATGCTGATGGTGCACTTGGGTGAAAGCTGAGAGAAAGAGATAAAGAGAGTAAATGCACTGACCTCCTCAAATCTGGCTTCATCTTCGCAGTTTTCTAGGATCCTTGAGTAAAACGACAGACCTACAGAGAAAGAGAAAGGTCACTAGATAGTAAAACCACAACAGAAAATCAATAACCATCATCAGCTCCTTTCAAAGGCATTCAGTCACTTTACAGTGCCGTAAACATGTTCTGTAAGATCTATAAATGCATGGTGCACACAAGAAAAATGTCCTATTATGAGTGTAAAAAATTATCAGTACAGCCACCGTGTTTCAGAAAACACTTGTCAAAAACACTACTTGAAATATCTTTTTTTAAATTACCACAAATGTAAACGAAATATGGGCATGAGGAACCTCCATGTAATGTAAAGCATCTACAAAGAACCATTTAAAATTCTGTACCGTGACATATAGCCCAGTGAAACACTGTATCTGGAGAAGTATCAGGGTGTTTCAGCCTCTATTATAGGTGGCAGTGGTAGGAAGGGAAGGTGAAACATTATATAGACCTCTGAGGTTGTGTGTCATTCTGTGGGTGGCATCTTGCCCATATTTTTCTCCAGTGGCACTGGAACCTGACTTATGTGGTAAGTTAGCAGTCGAAATACAAATAATGCTACATACGTGCTGTAGGCAGACTAAACCGGTTACATAAACCTGCTACTGCAAAAGCAACGGCACGTTTAACAAAGCTTAATGGTTTTTATTTGGGGGGGGTTCAGCAGGGGGGGTTCATCTATACATACCTAAACACATTGAAAAATATATAGAATCTAATAACACACCACTAAACTTATTTTTTGGTTACTGTTCAGATGATACACTATGCAAATGTGTTGTCTTGGCAGGCACTGTGCACATATTAATAGTTCATAGTTACTGAAATCATAAAAATGTATTAAATTGAAATGCAAAAAATTGGGTGTCATTGGGTTTCACACACATCATGTCACATAGCCCTTACCATCCCATGCCTAGACGCACATTAGCATAAAACACTACTTAAAAGTATCCCTATTCCAGTAACAAAGACATGCTGAAGCGTAATTTACATTATAAAAATCTTCAGCTGGCTTTCCACTGCTTTCCTCTCTGTCAGCCTTTCGGCCTATATAAATAATAATGATGTTATGTAACAAAAGTCAGTAGTGACCATTTACACATCGGGGCAGATAGGTCTACATTCAGGGTTTATGTAAACCCCCGGACAAGCCAAACAGTATTACTGGGATAGATAGTGCATTAAACTGTCTCCAGTAACATAAACAGAAAGTGTGGACACAGACAGTTTAATGATGATTACACCTCGAATGATATCTAGCTTGTTTACTACAGATCTGACCTCCATGGCATTACAAGCTTTGTTTATATCTGTAATTTGTAAATGGCACATAAATACATACAACAAAAGGCAAGTCTGAGAAAAAGCCAAAAATATGATGTATAAGATCTGGGTACCAACTGGGGTGTGGATGTCAATCCTAAATACAGAATGTGTATGTGAGCACTGAGCAAACATAATCTGTCAACACAAATACACACACATGGACCCTGCACACACACTGCAAACACAGCAGTAATCAGTTTGTCCAGGAAATTAATGTTGTATTAGCACAAACAGGGCCAAGTGAATAGCCAATCCCTACAATAGAGAAATAAAAACATCAAATTAGAACGGGACGCTAATAAAAATATATAATTTGCCGCCGCTTTAACCAGCTTGTATTGTCATGCAAGTGGAGCATTTACATTATAAGCCTCCACTGCAGACACGAAGTGGATTGTCATGCAGGTGGGTTAACAAAAGGTGCAAATATGAGTGAGTAAAGGTCTGACAGCTGGAGGCTTTCAAAAATACACAAACGTGAAAGAGATATATGATATATGTCACCTGCCTTTGTCCTCTTTCAGGTCAGCTTTTTGTTGTTGCACAATAAAAGAGAAATTTAAAGGGCCCATATCATTGATTTTAATACCCCCCCCACCCCCACCCTCGTGGTCCACTTATTATATTTAGTTGCAAATAATTTTTCTATGGGTTTTTTTCCCACCTCTCTTTATCTTGCATTTAAAAGCTGAGCTCTATTCAGAGTGATTGCTTTGTTTTGTGCCTAATTTAAAAAGCAGTATGGTCTGAAACTCTTTAGAACTTCAGCGTTAATGGGTGGAGCTAAACTAATGTAGACTGAATAGACAGTTATATGTAAATATATTGGGTTTGATTTTACATAATACAGTAATACAGTGGTTTGTCCTCTAAAGCATTTTCCGTTGCTAAAATAGTTCTCTGCCTCTTCCAGCTCTCAGCATTTGGCTTCCATTGATTCAGTGCAACTAAATAAACGATTCCACCCACCTATGAAACACTAGCATAATAATTACACTTAAGCTCCAGCATGAGAGTTATAGCAATCAACAGCCTCTCTGACAGCTGAATTAGGAACACAAACTTATGTAATCCTACAAAGTCTGTAAACAAAAGGCCCTCTGATGATGAAAGAGACTCCAGAGATGTGTCTCCATCTCACTGCTCTCAGCTTAGCAGGCTTTAGCAGACCATGCAACGTGTGCAGAACGCAACACTGGTAAACATCAAAGCCATTTTCTGCTGGGGACCTGAGAAAGAATGCTCGGGGAATTTCAGTGACTATTCAAATAAGTTTCTCAACTTCAAAGGAAAGTGTAGCGTAGTCAGAGTAGTTACAATAAACAAAAAAATGCTAAGCAAGTCAAAGCACAAATGAGCCAGATGATGGTATAGTGCAGCGTAACATATCCGGCAATGTCCCGAGGCAGCCGAAGAGCTGACTGAACAAGTATCATAGATTTAGTGTGACTTTGATTATTCTAACAAGAGGCCTGGAAATGAGGGTGGTTGCATAACACTCAACATAAAGCTCTAAAATGAAAAGGCGACCCACTTAAATACACCTCTCAATGCTAGCAATTGATTTAAGCCCATAAATGCTATTATTACAATCACTGAAACATCTGTGACGCTAAAAATTGTGCTTTGAATTTACAACAAGTTAAGTCAGGTAGGTTTACTGTCATTTCAGTCATACACACAGATGTTAGATTCTTGTTAACCCAGTGTTTCTAATGAAAATTAGTCTATTAACCCTTAGTTGCAGTAACAGACTCTCAAGTCAAGTCAAGTTGGTTTATTGTAATTTCTCACCACATACACACAGTACACAGTAAAACGAAACAACAATCCATCCCTTCTTCCATCCATCCATCCAGCTTTTTCTTTGTTTTTGAAAACAAACAAAATGATGAAGGGACACATGGAATTAGGTAGTAAACCAAAAAAAGGAGTTAAACAAACCAAGGTAATAATGGACTGTATTTTTTTATTTAGTTAAGTGTTTCTTTTTAGTTAAGTGGTTGTGTTTTGTTGTTTCTTTTTACTTTGCTTCCATCACAACTGAGGGTCCCAAACACATTAAGAAGGCAAGAAATTCCACTAATGAACACTTGACGATGAACACCTGTTAATTAAATACCATTCCAGGTCGATTCCTCATGAACCTGAATGAAAAAATGCCATGTGTGTGCAAAGCTGTCATCAGAGCAATAGGTGACGTTTTCAAGATTAATCTACAATGTAGCCGATAATATATACAGGGATTGATAGTGTGACACGTTTGTGGTACGACAAATGCACACCAGTTTTCAGTCTTCACTGCGCAAATGTGTACCTAATCTGAGTAACTTCATACTCAATCTCCAACACTCAGGAAAGGAAAACCTCAAAAAGCAAAATAATAATCAAAATTTTGTCCGTGCAGGGTTATGTCAGGACTTCTGATCTGCCCCGGTTCCGCGGATCTGGGCGAGACATTTTTCTCACTCGACAGCCACAAAAACAATTACAGAAACAGGCTGAACCCAGAAACTACATATACATATACTACACTATATAATTCTAGTATATACTACTAGAATTATCGTGAGAGACTTAGTGGATGTCACACATACAGTGTTTGTTTCACTTCAGACATTTTTGGGATATGGAGGCAATTGTATTGGGGTGATAGACACACCTCATTTTGTATTTTCCATGTAATGGTCTCATTGTGTTCAGGTGTGCCTTATATTGGGGCCAATACCAAAAGACAACCTTGTTCAATGTGGCATCAGCTTCAACATTCTGTGGGTATAAAAAGCTGATATTGTCAGTAAATCATTCCAAGTTCATCATTCAAACAGCCATGAACACACGATGTCACTTAACGGACGAGCAGCGCCACCTGGCCATGGCGCGCCTTCGGG
>JBBJLR010133157.1:6186-17233 GCA_037577145.1 Brachypetersius gabonensis | reverse complement strand
TTTATATGTATTCATAAACATACACACATTATTAGTGATAGATGTGCAGCACAGATACTTATGTAATTCATGAGTTACAGTTATATGTAACATACATCAGTGTATCTATATGCAAGACCTGCAGTGGTATCTGACACAGGGAGCATATATGCTGGACGAGGGCTCTGGGCCTCAGTGCTGTTCTCTGATGAAAGTCGATTCACACTGAGCAGAAATGATGACCGCCAACGATGTTGGAGACGTCAAGGAGAGCGCTATGTATCAGCCTTTGGTGGTGGTGGTGTTACAGTGTGGGCAGATGTGTCTAGTCTATACAGAACTGCCCTACACTTAGTGAATGGTACAGTGACACACCCAGGCTACCTGAATAACATCATTAATCCAGTTATTGCTCCCCTGCATGAACAACAGGCCTAATTTCATCTTCATGGACGATAATGCTCCAGTTCATCAAGGTTGTATCATTGACTGCACTTTCTCCAGACCTGAATCCCATAGAAAACCTATGGGATCAGCTGAGTTGCCGTGTAGAGGCTCGAAACTCACTGAACCCCAGAACCTCACTGACCTGAGGGCCAAACTCACTGACCTGAGTGGGATGCCGCCTCAGCAACCAATAGGTCGACTTGTGAACAGCATGAGACGCCGATGCTCAAGGGCTTAGGACACGTTATTGAGACACTGACATTTTAAATACCCCACTTTCATGATATAATATCACTGTAGTGGGAACTTTTTACGTTCTCCATAAATTTCACCCAAACGCCAAATAACTTTTTGTGAGTAGTGTTTACACAAAAGATGTGTTTATCTTTTATTTACATTATTACATACAGACACTTAGACACATATTTACATATATAAATGCTTACATTTACCTATATATGTATGTGTTTAGTTATACAGTCGACCAGTCACTGGTGTCTACGGGTCATTCAGTAGTGTGTATGTGTGTGTGGTCTGTCGCCTCTGTCAGCCAATATTCAGTTGTTGGTTTTTGCCTGCTCAGTGTAGTGAAGTATCTTATCATTGGATTTAATGGTGTGTGTGTGTGTGTTTTGTCCACATTCTTTTACATAAAAATGTGTCACTGACAGCAAAGTTGAGTTTCAGGGATTTTATTGATGTCACATTCTTCTGTCCATCACAGCGAGGTCTTATTGCCTGGACGTCCCGGGCTGTTCAGTTCGAAGGTGCCCTGTTCTGTCGGCAGCGGCAAACTTCTTCACGCGTGGGACTCTGCTCAGTGTCCGCCAGGTGCGCTCCTTTTTCTCACGCCTGTGACCTCTTGCCGGTGGTCGGCGCTCACGCCGGGGTCGCTCGGCCCTCTGGGGAGTTCGTGGGGGAAGGTTGGGCCTCTCTGACTGAGGGCTGGCCTGGAGCCTGTTCTCCACCGGATTATTCCTCCTCTGGATGTTCCTGGCTCTTCTCCGGCCTAGACGCCGTTGCATTCTGCGCAATGGCCTGCTACGTGCTCTTTGTGCACGTGTGACGACCATTTTGGTGTTTGTCTGGTGTATGTTGAGCTATCGATTACAGCGCAGGTGCAGATTTTGCACAGTACTAGATCTACATTAAAGCTCTGCCTTATGGACGGATGTTGTACTACACCTTAAAGACTGGGCTGGGTAATGTGTTCTAGAGCACAGTTAGAAGATGTGACATCACAGTTTGACTATTGTGATGTCACATCTTCTGCCTGTGATGTAGAACACATTACCACATTACTTTTTGATGCCTGTCAAAGTATTATATTTAGATTAAAAGTGCCTAAATATATAAGGAGCCTAGATGAAGGAGTTCCAACCACTCACCGCCTGATCATCTGGAATCAGCTGCTCCTGGTTCTTCACTGGTTCAGGCCTTAAGTTAGATGGTCTTTGTTCTGCTTGAATGATTCATACGTAGGTCACTGTGTGTCTTAACCAACAGAAACATTCCTCTGAAACTGGTCCGGTTCAGGGACTGGACTGGAAATGAGAGGTTCTGAAGGTCCTTCAGGAAGCCTGGAGAACTGTTCCTCAAGACTACAATAAAAGTATAGACAAATGAGGTGCAATTCGATTAGGACCATGAGTGGGCAGACCTAGTCCCATTTAAGACACAACTCGTCTCACAGCACCTTTAACAGCACATGATACAGGAAATCATCTGCACCCCCCTTTGTCTGAATCTGTCCACCCTCAGGAAAGAAAATAATCAGAAGTTCTTCTTTGGCCAGTCTGTGCTCTGTTCAACATCACTATGAGATTAGGACCATTTTCTCCCACTTCTTAAATTCAGCTCCTGAGAAACAGTTTCCTCTAATCTCAGCCTGACCCCAGTTAAAGATCTTTAAATAAAATGTATTTTCTCTTACTGCTCTGATCTCTATCTGTCTCAGATTATCATATCTTTAGACAAACTTGAAAACTTTGTCATCATGAGCCTGAAATTTGTTTAAGTGATCCAATACAAATATTGGCTACCAAAGTCAGACGGCTATAGATCAATAAGATTGTTAAGAAACTGAGAAGCTGATGAAAACAGCAAAAGACCATCCGTCTTAAATTGATTGGTTTTTTTTGCTCTTCATTTCTCCTAAGAGAGGGTTTAGAAGAAACAAGTTAGACTTCAACAGTCCCAATATGCGTTTATTTATTTCTGATGGGACAAAGAAAAGACTGTTGTGAGAAGAAACATCTTCCTCTAGGGCAGAAACATTTCCTTTTCTAAAGAACAGCATGTTCCTTTTCTAAAGAACATTGACCAGCCAAACAGATAAATGCTTTTCAAATTAGTCACAACTGCCTCTAGATATCATTAAAAATAGAAAAATACAATAAATGATCGACTCTTTGCAAAGTCTGATCAGATGAACTTCAAGGCACTTTCTGCTTTATGCTACGCTTCGCGAAACATCGCGAGAAAAGCGTATCATTACTTCTTTGGCGCATGACATCTCGCGAGAGATTTCACTCGGCCTTGTTTTGGAGGCGTAAACAAACAACTAAGAGAAGGGAAGCAGCCAGAAAAACACAGACACTTTGTACAGACAGGTTTACCATGACAGACACATAACCTGGGGGCTTTGTGGTCGGCACGTTCGAAAACACTGTGTCGTGTTTGTCGTGAGGAATAAACGACGTTTTTTTCTTATTTTTGGGCAAAAAGAGTGCTAGCCTGGTTGCTAACCAACAGTATCTGGGACGTTTGGACGGTGAGTACACTTATAAACTATCGCAAAGTACAGCTGATATGGTCTTTGTTCGTTTTTCTAGGCATAATAGGACACGTTATTGTAATGGCGCTGTTTGTAACGTAGGAAAGTGGTCAAAAACGTTATTTTCCACAATAGTAATCCGGTCTCTCAACGGGTGGGTAAGATATGACAGTTAACTTTGATAGAAAATAAAGGTCGTATGAGGTATTTCACTATAAACCTGGAAAACCATGTTGTATGTAGTTAACGGTGTCTTTCCAGAGACGTATTTTTCTACGTGTATGTAGCACAGTAAAATGCAGAGTAAGGTGTGAGTGTGTGTGAGAGAGAAAGAGAGAGGGAGAGAGAGAGACTGTGTGTTGCCCTGTACTGCATTACACTGCGGTTACACAATAGACAGAAATCCCCACTTTCCCAATGCATTTCCGATGCAGCAGATTAGGACTGCATGGACAAAATATCAGAATTGCAATTTAACTACTACACTGCTATCTTTTTTTTTGTCATTTATTTACTCTTATCTCCTTAAATGCTGGTGCGTTCTAGTGTAGCTGAGACTGATCTGCTCGACATCACACTTTGATTTATATATTTTATACATATGTTTAAAAGAGAAGCATCTACAGAGCGGCAAATCTCATCTCGTTGCCTATCATCGCTTGTGTATAATTTAAATAGCTTGGTAGAATTCTAAGGGCCAAAAGTTGGAAACCGGTTGTATGTGAATGAGTTATGTATTGTAACTAATTCTGCACAAATGGCAAGGAAAAAAAATGAACTAGGTAAAGTGAAGTGACCCCATACCGTAGCACACAGCGTAAAGTACAGTGTGAAGTTCTTTATTAGTCATCTCCTTAAATGCTGGTCTATTCTAGTACAGCTGGTCAGTGCAGCTCTGTAGATGCTTCTCTTTTAAACATAAGTATAAAATATATAAAACAAAAGTTGGAAACTGGTCATATGTGAATGAGTAATGTATTGTAACTGAATCTGCACATATGTCAAGGAAAAAAACGAACTATGTTAAGTAAAGAGGCCCCGCACCACAGTGTGAACAGTGTGAAATTCTTTCTCTACGTTTAATCCCTTCACCAAAGTTTAAGGAGTGGGCAGCCAGCAATGCAGCACTTGGTGAGCAGTATGTGGGGTGGTTCCTGTGCTCAAGGGTCCCTCAGTGGTGCCACTATGTATCTGATCTAGCAGTCCTGGGTTTCTAACCCACAACCTTTTGATTGCAGTAGCAAATCCCTGACCACCAGACCACCAGGTGCCCCAACATGGGCCTAAGGGTATCAGTGCCTTTACTGGTTAAAGATTAAAATAATTAGTTGTTTGTGAGGACCTCGCTTCATCAGAACACCCAGTAATTCACCTGAAACTGTGATTGGTGAACTGATCAGAGACACTGATTGTTTAGAGATTGACATCACAATAACAGGCGATATATTGTGAAGCGCTATGGTAAATTGATCCTCTGGGCTGCTTTCATCACATATTAGATTTGAACCACACATTGCCTACAAGAAGCAAGACACTCAGAGATTTCTGGGAATTGAATCATCTGTGAACATGACCTTTGCTTTCTGCAGATCAGGCAGTTTTTCTTAGGAGTGGGCTGCCCCCTCTTTTTCAGGTTCGGTGAATTCCAGTCAGGGTGTTTCTCATCTTTTCTTTCATAAGCTCTGAATGCACTTCAGTAAAAAAAAAATCACATGCCAGAACCGCGCTGACTTAGACCCAAACACACCCACAGAATCCCCAAAAGGCAGAGACTACTCTTATCTCCTGGACAACCTCCGGAGAATTGAGCGTGGATTAAAGCACTGCAGACGTGCACAGAAAGCTGTTTGAAGATAAAGGATGGCATCCTTTCCTAATCCTTTTCTATCTTGATATTATTTTTCTCCAATACTGATATCGCCGAAGGGTACAATATGCAAATGAACTTCTAATCAATCACTGTATTGTTTGACAGAGTGACCAATCACAGCTCCAGGTGAGTTATTGGGTGTTCTGATGAATTGGAGGCTTTATGTCATCCAAAACAAGTCTAATTTTTAACCATTAAATGTGCTGGGGCATGCATGGGCGGGGCTAAAGTGCTGTTTAGATGTAATTTATTAAGCTTTTTGATTAAACGACTTGTGTCGATCCACATATTGATGTATAAACTGTTCTGGGATCAGATTTACAGGAGGGATGACTCTGGATGAGTTGTAGTTTGTCTGGTTTTTCATACAATCGACTGTTCATCCACTGTTTCATTTTCCTAAAGTCTTGTGACTTGAGAAGGTGCTATCTGGCAGATATCTTCATAGGGGAGACCCAGCTCAAACCATCAGTTCACTCCTGTTTTAATATTAAAGGTTTAATTGGTATAAAAGTAGTAGTGTTGTGAATATTTTGCCACAATGCCTTTCAGCATATCCGAGGGTCCATTTCATCACTTTTCTGCATTCAAAAAGGCTTAAAGTCTGTAAATATTGTTTGAAATGCTACAGTACATCACCTTATTCAGTCTGTAGCAGTTTAGCCCCACCCATTTATGCTGAAGTTCTAAGGAGTGTTTAAACTACATGCTGCTTTCCTGAATGAGCCGCAGTACAGGATAGCCAATCAGAGAAGAGATCATTTACATATATCAACCTTTAAGACCTAAGAGATAAACAGAGGTTGGAAAATGATTGTGTAAGAATGAATTATGATTCATTAATTATTTGTTTGTCCAGACCACATGTGGGATCATTGCGAAAAATGTGCGTAATGGTTTTGTCCCCATCTTCTTTTTTTAACTGTGTGTTTAAGGAACTGCGGTCATCAGATCTCAAGGTCTGGCTTTTACACAGGCTTATAGTAAGCAGGAAATAACACCAGCTGTTGAGCAAGAGAAGGATAGTTCTCCAGGCCGGGAGCCTCTGTTTCCTGTCTCTCTGTAACATTCATGCTAGGTCTGTCAGTACTAATTATACTATTTATTCATAATCTGACAGCTGTTCTTTTAGGGTTTGTTTTAAGACCAAGCAGTAAAAAGGACAGTCAACAATAGTCTTTCAAATGTGTAAAAAAAGATAAAATTCAAAAGGAAAAAAATGTGCATGACCAACCAGCTGATCACTGCTGATTTGTAGACAGGATTACATTTAGTCACGTATTTGATCTTTTTGCCCTTTCATGATGGTCTTTTCATTTTTACACCTTATCATTTTCACTCTTTATCTGTAACTGTTTCCTGCTTTTTGTGCTTGGCTGCCCAGTAGTGCTTATCTGGCAAACGTGCTGAACTGGTTTGAACATATATTCTGCACCAGAATTTGCTGGTTCTTCATTGGTTGCTGGCACCCAGCCAAAACTGGGTTGTTTACATTGTTAATAAGTCATAGTAATTACCCACATGATGTGCATACGGCACATGCTAACATGTAAATACCTCTTTGTTTGAGCTTAGTGAATGAAAACCTCAAGGCTTGTGCTGGAAATGGCGGCCGCTTTGTCTTCAGATGAATCAGACTGAATGGGTTCAAGCATTTATAGTCGCTCAGGATTGCTGCCAGGCCTTTTATATCCACTGAGAGACCAAACTGGTATTAACCCATTAATGCCTAACCTCTAAATCTAGCCCAAGGAGGAAAAATGCCAGAAACTTTGCTCTTGTTGGTCTCCACAATGTGGACAAAATATCAGTATTGTAACTTTGCTGCTATTGCGATGCCTTTCAGTGTGTTAAAGGGCCCAAATAATCGCATTTCTGAAATTAAAAAGTCTTAAGGTCTGTAAATATAGTTTCACTTGCCCACACAACCAAACAGTCTGTTTTCAAATCATTGTTTTTGTGATGTCACAAACCCACATATTTACATATGCATGTATTTATTCAGCATACAGCAGTTTAGCTTTGTCCAGTTTTTGCTGAAGTTCTAAGGTGTTTTTGAGCCCTGCCTTTTGAATGAGCTGCTCTCTACGTCTGTTATAGCGCTATGGTGCTGCCCATGGCTAATGATATGGTGCCAGTCCAAGTGGTTGAGAAAGATGGTTTTGAACAGGTTACACCCACACACTGCCTGGCCGAAAGTAGTACAGTAAAACAGCTTCGCCTAAACTACATGTTTTCAGTGACCAAACTGACGGAGAAACCGAAGAGCACGTCACGTTTCGCCACAACGAATTTATAGTAGAGCAGAACATCCGAGCCATACATTTCACTGACACTGCAGGTTACAAACATCCTACTTGCCAGGCAAAAACATGAATTGCATGTGCATATTTATTTTTGGAAAATATGTTTCTAGCATCTTTGTGCAAAATTGAACTGAAACTGAATAATTTACTTACAAATGATGTTTGTTTTTTTTCCTGTGCAGAATTATATGGAATAGAAATGACTGCCTTTTGGTCTTCCGTATGTATGGGAGTGAATTGTTTGTCAATGGCTTTTTAATACCACATTAACATAAAAGCAGACTTGAATGTCAGAATTCAACTGTGGTGAGTAAAAAACCTACTTAGTTGCACAGTTTGATTTCAGTGTTCACAGTTCTAGCTTTTATGCCTGTTTTAATAAATTTAGCAAGACCTGTTTTTCTTCAAACATTATCGTTGATGTGTTGTTGTGTGGTGTTTCTTAAGTACCATAAGAAACATAAAGGTCACATGAACGCTCCCTTTAGATATGGACCTCAAAACTGTGTATTAGAACGTTCTGCCTGTCCAGTGTGTTTGAAGAAATTCCTGCAGTCATGTTTCTGTTGTAGGACTTCGCCCCAGGTTTGTGTCTCAACAACAGTCTCGTTTACGTGTTTTCTTTCCCAGATAAAGTTTTCTTATCTGAGGTCCTGGGTTCTAACTGCTCAATAATCCCTATAATGCCGAGGTGGGACTGTAGATAAAGTGTTGTGTGGTGGAACAGCCATACTGTGGTGTCCTTCAGTTAAAGAAGGGAATGTTTGTTAATGCTGGAGTGTCTGTAGCTCCTCTCACCAAAGAGCCTAATATGTGTTTTTGTTTTTTCTCCATAAGATTAAAATGTAGGTTTTAAATACCTGTACATTGGGGTAGCTGGTGGTCTGGTGGGTTTGGCTCCCGCAATCGGGAGGTTGTGGGTTTTGACTGCTAGGGAGTGGCACCACTGAGGTACCCTTGAGCAAGATACCGTCCCCACACACTGCTCCCTAGGACCCCATTGGTGGCAGTCCAGTGCTTCACTTAGTGAATTGATTAAATGCAGAGAAAGAATTTCACATAGTTCACACGGTGTGGTGTGGTGTGGTGTGTTCACTAATTTTACTTAACTTTGCATCAACCTATCTGATGCCAACATGGTTCCTGCCTCTCATGAAAATGAGTAGTTACTTTTAGCTGCTGTTACTTAAGTAGTTACTTCTAGAAGCATGCAAATAGTTATGCACTGTGTGTATCCCAGAACAGTAATTCTCCTCCCCCTGTCCTCCTCTCTCCCTTTCCTTCCCTCCCTCCCTCCAGTTCTTTAGTGTGTATCAGGATGGTGTATACTGGTCTGTCTTGTGTTGGGGTTGTCACTGTCGCCCTCTGCTGCATGTTGGCGCCCTCTCCTGGACAGGCATTCATCTTTGCTGTGAGTCCATTAACACCGGCTACTCTACTTTTAACTTATATACTTGTATTTATCCAGTTAATATCAAGAATTGATGTATTATTATTCATTTCACTCACTGGCATTTATGTTGATTTTGCCCAGCAGAATAAAGGTGTGTGTGTGTGTCTGTGTGTGTGTGTCTGTGTGTGTGTGTCTGTGTGTGTGTGTCTGTGTGTGTGTGTCTGTGTGTCTGTGTGTGTGTGTCTGTGTGTGTCTGTCTGCAAAAGGTTTAGTGTTGTGAACGAGTGCGTGCGCGCGTGTGTGTGAATCTGCGTGTGTGTTAATCTGCGTGTGTGTGTTTTTCCCCATTGCAGCACTACAGTAATATGACATCAATGCTGCTGGAGGATCTGCCTGCTCTATTTGGCTCTCCTCTGCCCAAAGATGGAGTGGTGGTAAGTAGAAAAGGAAGATACCTACAAATTTGGTTAAAATTGACTTTAGACCTAAAATAGGGTTTAGGACATCTCCTTTGTCTGGTGAGAAAATATCCTGGGTCAAATTTGCAGCAACTACAAAATCCATACAAATACTAAAACTTTTAACGCCATTTTTCTCAGTTTCAGCTTTGGCGTAGTCACTGCACTTTGGCTTTGTAGGGCAGTATACTTTTGCTGGAATTAAAATAGTGTCTCCTTGTATTTTTGATATAAATGTTTTATGATGACAAATGATTTAAAATTCTGTTAATCTCTCTTTCTCTCTCTCCCCCTCTTTCTCTCTCAGGGTTTCCTGGTTGAGTCTCGTCCGCTGAATGCCTGTGCTCCCATAGATCCTCCTCCTTCTTCTCCTACTCCCTCTGATCCAAACAGCACTACCCAATACATTGTTCTGATTCGCCGCTATGACTGTAACTTTGACATGAAGGTTTGTACCAGACTTTATCTATTTATGTTCAGAGATGGCAAAAATATTCATCTTACACAATATTATATAATATTTCTTTATTACCTTTAACAAACACAATTCACCAAAAGTGCACTATGGCTTTTTTGTTTCACGTAAACTGGGCTCTGTAGTGGTCAAAAAAGAAATAAATAAATGTAGCAACAACAGTCCAATGTGAATGTCACTCAGTGAAATACTGACATGTTTAGTGCTCATCACTGTTTGCTATGTATTATTTATTCTTCATACTGACTGCTGTCAGTTTTGATACATGAACTGTTAGTTCTAGTTATATATCTATTTATTTATCACATCCATGCTGCTAGTTCTTAGTCATCTGTTTGTTTGTCTCCTCATACATTTGACACTTTGTCTTCTTGTATACTGGTCTCCAATTAAATATCGCACTCTTTTTTTTTTTGCTGTAATATTTTATACTAGTAGTAAGAAGAGAAGCATCTTCAGAGCCCTATAACTTTTGTAACTTTCTATAACACTGTTAACACTTAGCAATGCTTTAAAACACTGTATATTGGAATGCTCTAGAATGCTTTATGGTGCTCGGAAACACATTATAAATCCCACAGTCATTCAGACAGACAGTATGGGGGTGATTTGGTATCTGTTTTGCTGCACAGATGAATGACAGAACTTTAAATGACAGAAATCAAATAATATATGAATTGGTTATAGAAATAAATGATAGTTGCAGTATTGCTACCACTTGATAACTGTCTGTTTACTCCTGTTTCATTTCATTTTTCTTCTCTGCAGGTGCTGCGTGCTCAGCAGGCTGGCTACAGCGCTGCCATCATCCACAACATGTACTCCAACACGCTGCTGAACATGAACTACAGCAATGGTGAGACCTACTAGATACGCACTACACAGGCACTCAGTGTTTAACCCTCTGAGGTCAGAGGATCCATAAATAGATCCTTTTCAGTTTTCCAAAACAATCAGCAAAGCTCCGCAAGTTTTTGTCCTAGAAACATATAACACCACTAGAAACCTTAAACCCTCTACTTTTCAAATATGTATATTTTAAAACAAAATATATCAATGGCGCTTTGTAAATAGGATAAAAAGCAAGCATGTGATTTTCTGTCTTGCTGCACATTGTAGCCACGCCCCTCAGGTGTTCAGATGTAAAACAACTATCTGAATAAATGAATAGCAGTGGCATGATTTGCTCATTGTGCAGCAGGGGGCTGTGATAACGCGCCCCATTTCACTGCTGTAAAAATGTAGGGGTAATCACCGATAATTTTTGCAGTGCAATAACTTACTGTTCATCAGAAGCATCTAATTATAGTGACCTGGTTAAAGCAGACATTGGACAACAGCTA
>JBBJLR010133149.1:0-17237 GCA_037577145.1 Brachypetersius gabonensis | reverse complement strand
TTTCTCAGACACTGGGATTGTATGAATTTAATGTTTTTATGAATAAAATTTTGGTAACGTCAGTGCAGACAAAATTGGGAACCACTGCTCTAAGGCAACCTTCTTCTCTCTTCCTCCTTCCCTCCTGGCACTGTGAGTATAAGATGACCCTTTCCATGATCCCTGGCAAAATATTGTGCGTCATGTGCCTCTATTATGGATATGTCTCCCATGAACTGACATTATCCCGTAGTGTTATACAACATGACACTGTACAAATAAACCAGGCATAAGAACTTGTACACAGCTGGATAGTTACTAGCACACGTGATTGGAAATACGAAGATAAAGAGAAGAGTCTCTGTTTAAGAGTATTTTTGTCTACATAGAGTATTTTTGTCTACACTGACTAAAGCACATTGGAATCAGAGTCTTTTTACACACAGGCCTTTTTTATATGCAGGTCATTTTATGTCAAAATATTAAAAGCAAATGAATTATCAGCTGGTCAGTTATTTCTTGGTCGTTTGTGTTGCTGGATCATTCTTTAAGCCCAAGAGGCTTAACAAAAGGCCTCGATTTTTGGAGTCTGTTGCTGTTATCTCTCAACATAAGGACCAAAGATGGGTTGATACCAATAGAGTAGTATGTTGCCAAGTTAGTCATCTGAATCCTACGAGACACGCATTTCAATTACTCAACACAAGACTGACGCCACCAACACAAACAGGAACTGAAAATGAGTTGAGGCTAAGCAAAAAGACAATATCCAGTATCTGGTGATTTCTGTCATCAAGAATTTGCAACCAAGAACTATTCATGACAATTTTATGTAAGAAAATCATAATTTGCCCACTTATATATGGTTATGCTTACTTGTGGTTACAATCCAGTTACTCTCCTGGATTGAGGTGCATAAAAGGGCTGTTATCCTCATATGTTATAAATCAAATATAGATGAATGCTCTTACATTAAGACTGACATTCTACACGTTTACTATTTCATTTCAAATGTAATGTGTTGGGGTACATAGATAAAATATTATTTACACTGTACAGCTATTTATGGTCCAATAAAGCATGATTCGATAAACGTCATAAACAATGCACGCTAGAAAAATTTCAAGATTAAATGTGTCATTTGGCTACACATAAACAAAATATGTCACATCAAATTGCTTTCTTAAACTATGTTTTTGCAAGAGTGGTGTTGATGTAATGTTGAATTTATTTGCAACCACTTGACAAATCTTATTAATGTAAATTCAAAATATATTTTTCAGTGTGTGATAATATTTCTATGCATTTTTCAGAATCTCTAAAGGCGATGAAATAAGTAAAAAATGACTTGGAGACATACTACTATTAAACAAAACATGTTCGTCATGAAAAGATACCACCCTCTCCCAATTCACATGACCTACATCTCACTTTCCAAACAGAAGCCCAATAAATTATGAAGCAGCAGCTGCAGAATGGCTTAGATCCATCTGGCCACCGTGAAACACACAGGTCCATTCACGGCAGAGCTGGAGGCCGAGTGAGATATAACACCTGTAACTTCTTCTGAAGCTGTGTTCTTGATGAGTATGTCTCTGTACAAGTACCTGTGTCTATCCGTATGCCTGTTTTGTAAAATGTGGCCTTGAAAATGCGCCAATCTTATCAGAGAGTCTCAATATATGATAAAATCCTCCGTCACACATTATCTGCAGAAGTGCAGGCAAGCCTCCTTTTAGCCTTCATTACTATTTTTCTTCAAATAATTAAGATACTATCACTACACTGTAGATGATAAAAAAGGTCCTTCATTCATTTCCAGTTCATTTATCTCTTAAGCAAACTCCTCATAGGGATGCAAGTAATAACTGAATGTGAGTCATCTATGATCTTTTCTATATAGGTTGTTACATGTATCAGTTATTTGTTTTTCAAATGAGGTCCAAAACATCCATTAGGTAACGGTATTTGTGTGTGTGTGTCTAACATTGGATCTACTATATTACTGCCAGTAATGCCTCATTCACACATCAATGACCCTCCTGTCCAATCGGTTCTCCTACTCCCCTTCATTTCTCCTTCCCATCATGTGCACATTATGTGTACATAGTATCGTTTTAGTGACGGGTAGAGGACGTTAGTACAGCTACCATTTTAAGACCATTTTAATGGTTGTATTAAGTGTCCTACACTGTTCTCTCGAGCATCTGTAAGGGAATCCATTTAAAAGGTTAAGATTTCTTATTAAAATGTATCATGTTAAAAACATTCTCTAGCTTACTTTTTCAGCAACTGGGTGCCAGTGGTTGGTTCAGGATTGCGACTGGTTTGATAAATCTGTCCCTTAGAGTCTGTGCAGTTCTTGAGGACTACAAATTTTGCTTATAGTGCTGGGCAGGCATTTACAAAATTCACTCTCACACCAGGAACAGGAACATACAGTTTAAAAAAAAAAAACAACATATATGGACTGCAGTCAGTTTAATAGTTTGTGTAGAGTGTCTGCCTACGCATCCCCACTATGAAATGTCTCCATTTCTCCGTTACATAATCTTGCATCGTCCAAATTTTCACATGATAGGGAATGTTCTGATAGTGAGAGTGCTGGCAAGCAGGCTAAATTCTAAAATTAGCCTCTGGTCTCTCTCCATGTCCCTTCCTCTTTGGGGTCAGGCTTATGTGACTGTGCATGTGCACATATGAGTTTGTGTAAATGTGCTTGAAACTCACCTTCTGAGGAGCATTGATAACACCTGTGTTATATCCAAACTGAAGAGAGCCAATCACAGCCGTCCCCACAGCCAGCATCAGCTGGAGGGTCACTTTCTGCAGACAAACAAAAAAAAACAGAAAAGCAGTTTTATCTCTGTCCAGGGTGAGCATTCACTACAGAACGTACATTCACTGAACTACAGAAACATATGCAATCATTTTAAATCATTTCTCATTTATCTGTTTCTTTTTTTCTCTCAATGTTAAAAGGTAAACCTACACCTGAACTTGAATCTGGCTGCAGGAAGAATGTAATGAATGTAATGACCAAATAAAGATACAGTTTAAATCAGTATTTCTCAAGAAACTAAACAAACATTAAAGAATAAGAGTAAAGGCTGCCAAACAGGAAATCTGGTAAAACTGCTACACCCAGTGAGCTTTTAACTGAAAATAAACTTGTTCCTTGAATGATTGGTGAATTCTGATCTTAATCTGAGAGCACATAAAGAATGCTGGTACAAAATAAAGCATGTTTAGGAAATGTTTGCAGAACTATCCTCCCAGTCTCCTCCTCATTCCAGATGTACAAAAAACAAATATCAGGACAGCGTGTTTTTGTCTGGGCCTGCCTTTACATGCACAAGGTAAGATGGACAAAATGTATCATAGCCAACAATCTGTTATTCATCAGTTTTAAAAATGGAAGCAGGCTTATAGCTTTGTTCATGTTCTAGATAAAAAAGTGTCCCAACCCACTCAAGACTGATCATGAATTAGCTTTGAGTAATCCACCTTTTAAATGTAGAATGTAAACATGGTTAAAGTTTTTAAATGTATTACTCCCTCCACTTCTTAAACAGTCCACATTTATAAACTAAACTGAAAGATCTATGATCAACTTTGTACTTACTTAATTGTTCTTAAATTGTCTTGGTATGACTGTGTAATGCTATACTGCATCTAACAATATAACATTAGCAATATCTTTGGAACTCTGAATAAACTGGATTAGCTTTTTAGAGAGAGGATTACAGTACGTCTGTAGGACAGGCGATGGATTTTAGATTCTCCACATTAGGCAGAACATCTAAGGTCTTCATTGATCCTGTTCTGCATAAGGGGAAGGGAATTGTGACTGAGTTACACAACTATTATCAGAGCTCCTGTTATTATGAAGAGCAATTCACTTGTGTAATCCCACAGCGGAGACTGGGCGGGCATTTTCTTCCACATGCCATGAAGCTAACAAACCATTCCAAATGCAGAATCACAAAATACTGTCAGAGGGTGCAGGAAAAGCATTCATCTTATCCTCTTGCAGGCTCAAACTCATTCTTTAAAATACTTTTTAACCCTTTACATTTCCAAGATCATTTTCTTGTTGGGCTTTAATTATTCAGTGATCACACTGAAAACAATGTAAACTGAATGAGTTTCTTGTAAATTATTAAACTGACAACTGACAAGCCCTGGTATTAAGGAATTCTAAGAAGTACAATTGTCTGTAGTCTATCTAAGGTCCTGTGTAGATCAGAGAGACTATAAATGGTAACCTCAGCACTGTCTAAAGTGAGGTTATGTATTGAAAAAGTCAACACGTGTTTAAAAAGTCATACATCTCACTTCACACACCACATAGCTAGGTACACACAGAGACACACACGCACAAATGCAAGACTCATTCCACATAGTTTAGCCTGAGAGGAGAAAGAAAAGAACAGGGGAACAAGACACACCCAGTGGCTGCATGCCAGCCAATAAGACATGTTTAAAGAGCTGCTAGAGGTGAGCAAGTCCAAGGATAGGCTGTTTAACCACCTCTAGTACAGGATGCAACCACTTACACTTACACACACACAGTTACAGTTACAGCCACAAGAAGGCTCTGTGAGAAAATGTAAAAAAAAAAAACTCAAAAGAAAAGAAAAAAATATTTGGGCATATTTGCTAACCTCTTAGAATCACAAGCATGTGAGTCTGTTCCATACTTCTGTATCTTTAAAGGGTTAATAATGTACGACTGGATTGGAAAACATCCTGTAAGTGGTATTTGAACAAACAGTAAACGATAGCTGGCCCAACTTCCCTTAAAAGTTAACTACATCCTTCCTATTCAACAGTAGCTCCAGTGCTGAGCAACACAATGTTGGAAGCAAAGGACGCGTCAGTTTAGGTGTGTGTCTCTTTAAGAGAGATTGGGGCTTTGAGAATTCTAAATATGGAGAGTTCTCTTCTTGCAAAAGGGGGTGTTTCCTCCTATGAAACACTTCACTGTTACATTCATACCCTGATCCTGTATTATAAAACCATATGCAGTTCCTCAGCACAGCATTTAAAGGAGACCTCTTGCAAAAAGAAACATATACACGCAGATGTGGAAGTGCACGCAGCGGGAAGCTCAAACACTTGAGCTAAAACCTCACCCGTGGCCCCTACAAGTCCAAACAGAGCCAGACTAATAAACGCACAGTCACAGTCATGTACATAACACACAGACACGCATTCATTCCATTCTGAGTGTAGCGAGTGCCTGTGGGGGAAGGGACATCAGCAGGATAACAATTCACACGTGTGCAGGTAAAGTGTGCCCCTCTCTATATATTGCTCTCTCTCTCTCTCTCTCTCTCTCTCTCTCTCTCTCTCTCTCTCTCTCTCTCTCTCTCTCTCTCTCTCTCTCTCAGGAGTGATGTTACTGTAAACTCTCACACCCCTTGGCTGAGAATGCTAAATACTGGTGGTGACACAGATACTGTCTGGTAGCTTACAGAAGACAACAACTGGAAGTTCTGGAAAGAATGGAGGAAAATTAGGTCATCTTTTTCAGGGCTTTTTAGATATTTTAGCTTACTGAAAAGTATAACATTTTACACTGAAGTGATCATAATATTGTGATAAAAGAAGTCATCTGGGAGTAAAGCTCAACAGAAGTGGTAATTTTCTGCTCTTAAAAACACATCCTCACAAGGCAGTTCAAACTACAAGGCCGGAGACCATGAAACCAAACAGTATGCAAATAAACCCCTCCCATTTCTGGACAGACGCGTGTTTCTCTGGGTTTGGCTGAGTCAGAGTGACGAGAAACATCTAGCGCTCTTCACACTTTGTTTATGCCAAGCCTGTAAACATCCTCTCACTGAATGAGAAATGTCTTACACAAAAAAAAATTCACCGTCTTTGGGACTAGAATGTTTACGTCACCCAGGAGACGTATGTGATCCTTGAGTTGAGATCCTTGAGATTTCATGTGTCTGTGTTCGTTTTGACAAGCAGCTTAAAGATAAACTAACCATAACACTCAGCCTAAAAGCTTGGATCCTCCATAACATGTGGGGGACATTACTGTGAACTGCACGCCACATTAGCAAAAATAAAACTCTTTGGGTTTAAGAGGCCGTGGTCATTGTTAAGTAAACACTGGTTCCATTACTATCAGGCCACGTCTCTTGATTACGTCCTCAGTCCAAAGTAAACTTTGCACAGGCCACGTGACGCAGACATCTCGCAGGTCCCCATACTCTCATGTGATCGCTAACAATAGGCAATAAGGAACCAGTGTAGATGATGCTGACAGAGGAACACAAACCTGTTCTTTAAGAAGTGGGTGGGAAAAGGCATGCAACTGCATACTTGGGCAAAAGACAGGCTAGAATTTACAAGCTCATAGCAATCATGTTTTAGACTTAGACTGCAAGAATATAAGCCTTTTTGCCGCAGGTGTATTCGACCTGAATTCAACACTTGCAGCAACCATCTACATTTCAGTCACAGTTGAATCGGCAAACTGAATTACACTGACCCCAAACACTGAGGACCACAGAGCTTGAACGACTTCCTGTTTCAACATCAGACTCATTCACACATCCACAGAAAAATGCTTAAGTCCAACACTAAAGTCACAATAAAAAAAAATTTCATGTAAAAGTAAAGTAACAACAAAATAACACGTTACTCCTAGTTATTAATATGTATGTAATATTTCTGTATTATATGAAACAACAAAGAAAGAAAAATTAACTGGAAGCAACATTCCCACTTGTGGGACTCATCTTATCTTATCTCTTACAACAGTTAAATACTTTTTTAAAAATTATTGGCACTGAACAGATGTTTAAATGTACTAATATTTGATCCCATAGTTATTGTACTTGGTAGAGCTGTAACGATACACCAAACCTACAGTTTGTATCACAATTTTTGGCCCTCAGTTCGGCTTGGATCAAAGGGGGTTGGTACTGCTTAGTAGTGACAGGCACAGCAGTTCTTTTAGATGAACTGAATCACTAGAATCAGTTCACTAAAAAGATTTGTTCAAAAGATTCACTGAATGTTCACTAAATCACCAAATCATCCAGTGCTTTACTCCCTTTACTTCCTGAACTGATTCACGGCTGAACGGTTCAGGTTTCAGTTCAGTTCACGGCTTCCGTGTCCGGGAGACAAGAGTGTTGTGGCTGCGTTGCTTTGATAAACACGCTTGTAAAAATAAATTCGTTAATAAATCCCACAGTACATACAGGGTACCGAACCCCCGTAAACCACGCTGAGATAGATCCCGGCACAGACAACCACCCCTCCACCGGAACCACACCGAGGCACAGACAAAGACACGGACACCACGTCCCCCAGAGCATGACGCACACAACATACATAGGAACAATACTGCATACTGGCATTGGCCTATAATTCCCAAATCAATGTATCCCTAAAACAGAAGGACTACTTATGCCACTGTTCAAGCTGATTTGTGCTATGAATAAGGGTTGTCAAAAATATTCATTCTCAGATACTAATCAATACCAAGATTTAGTATCGAGTGAGACCTGTCCAACGAGCCCCCCACAGCCTAGGTGATCCTGAGTTCGCCAAAAACCTTCCAAAACATACTAGAAATACATCTTTATGATGGGTGCAAAAGTAGGTATAAAACACTTGCATGTTAAATTACAGAAAATGTGTCCTACTTAGTGAAAGAACTTATGAAAATGTTGACTGATGATGTGAAGACAAGATAAGAATGAACTTTATTCATCCCAAAGGGACATTCTTTTGTCATAAACATGCTCACTGCAACAAGAGGGGGGGACATTAAAAAAATAAAAAACTATTACAAAACACTAACAAGTAACTATAACAGAAATAATAAAATAACAGATTATTAATAATGCAAGTGGTTATAAAGGGGGACTTAGTGTTGAAAATAATATAGCAGTAGGTAATGAGGGGATGAGACAACATTCAATAACATACAATGTTAAATAAACAAAGAGCACCGACAGAACGAGGAAGGGTTATCCAGTACAAAGTCTTATTGCCACAGGTAGAACGGATTTCCTGTGGTGTTCGGTTCTACATGTACAGGCAATAGGTCTTCTGTGCTCAAGGAGGCGTGCAAGGGGTCCATGATACTGAGAAGCTTTTTCTCTTCTCAGACACCTCTTCCAGGTTCTCCAGTCTGACACCCAGGAAGGACCAGACTTTTTAATCAACTTGTTCAGCCTTTTGCATCAGCTGCCTTCACCCCACTGCCCTAAGGGTTTGCCATAAATATTGTGAATGTGTGGAAAAAGCTTGTGGTGCGGTTGAAGCTGCCACACTGCCAATTAAAATGGCCTGGCTTTACCCAGGCTCTTCCCTCACTCGCTCCCTCCGCCCTCTCTGGCTCGTGGTTAGTGTGACACCACAGTCGGCACGTCCTCCATCTCTAAACTCACCTCTCTTCAGATTCACAGGGCAACCTGAGAACAGCCTGTGGCTTCACTGCAGACAGTAAACGGTTTATTCCACTTACTGTCCCAATCTTGGTACCTGGTCTCTTTCTGTCCTGCCATTTGGGTCACATAAGCCTGGAGCAACACCCGGATTAAAAGCCTGCCTTTCAAGAGCACAATTACACAAGTACAGTTCCTTGTCCACTTTCTCAAGGAAATGAAATACTGTAATGCCACATTATATCTCATCAGTCCTTTCCTTAATCCCATCCTCCTCATTAGTGTTCATTAGGAAAAGCTGACAGTAACAATAGAGCGCATACTCATGGCGCAGTCATGCAGGAGTGAAAAGGAAAAATACTGGACCAACTTGAGGACGCCAAAATGGAATTAAGTCTTTTGAAGAGAGGCGGCAGAAAAGCCAGCTTTCGGCTTAATCAAAAGTTCTGACTGTCAGTTTCACTGAATCACAAATCAGGTTTCTGACTAAAGTGAATTCATTCCGCTTGTCAAAGAGCAGGTCAACTGTACACATGACCCCAATTATTAGATTTTTTTCTGCACTCAAATAAAGGAATTCCAGCTGTTCAGTGTCTAAAATCCTGCAGTGAGGGATAAGAGTTTTAAATACTGACACACCATGTTTTGTCCAAATTCTTGTTGTGCAAAAATAACATTTATGAAGAGACTGAGCGAGATGAGGGAGAAGTATATAGACCTACACAAAAAGAAACGTCCAGGACTGACGCTTCTCCAGCACAATGACTACCAAACCCCAACCAAGCCTTGAACCCCGCCTCCCACCCTTTCCCCATTTCCTCACATGTGTATTTGGGGGATCAGGAGGAAGCCTGGTATGAAAAGCCCGAACACGAGCATCTTATTAGCACCAGGCACGCGTGCGCACGTTTTGGAGGCATTAGGCTACCATAGGCACGTGCGTTTGAGATATAAGTGGCAGCTTCAAACAGAAACACAACAGTGGCTAGGACTGATGGGAAGGCTGATTTGTATTCCCCTGCCTGGATTAGTCAGCTGGGCTGCTGCTATCCCTTAGGATTCTTCAGACCTTTCCCAGCACGTCCACCATTAACCTATCACAATCTGTGTTTTATCAAGGCCACAAATACAGAGTTCTATGAGTGAGGATTAAGTATGATTTTGATCTAAGACCACGACTGAAGGAGACGACATTCTAATTTCCAAAACATTCTCTAAAAGGCACCCACAACAGCAGGAGTACTGAATACTGTACTGACTTAAAAACTGAAGAGGTTTTTACATTACAGTTCTTTCCTACAAACAAGCAGACAAAAAAATTGATTCTAGGCTTGAGACAGGAATCTTTGCATCATGACCATGTTTGGGTTGGCCATATCAACCAGTCTACTAATCACGTATGATCCTCTCCATCAGGGTAATTCAATCCATCCCTTTGAGAGGGAAATTCACCAGTGTTTTTTATTTCCACATGAAAATACAACTACATTTTTGCTCTTTTGATCATCATTACATACCGGTTTGAACATATACTTCACTACACACTAATATGTATGAACATTTTACCTTATTTCATGCTGATTTGTGTTAAGTGTAGGTTAAGTTTAGTTATGACACAGTTTAATCCCACCCTTACAAAAGCACATAGCCTAATTCCGAAGTAATTCCTAGGACTAGTTATGACGTGTTAACACCACACTCTATGAATATTAAACCTATTCCTGAAAAGTAATTATAAATTCCTGTATGTTATCCATTTAAATGTATCCAAAGCGCAACTTTATGAAGCCAAATAATACTACAACGGCACAGTTAATGATACTTTATAACTACATATGTATTACTACTTTATCATGACTTTTTTATTATGAGCAGATGTATTTTATTATGAGCAGATGTAACTCTCAAATATTGATCCTAAAATATTGAGCTAAAACGATGAATTAAGGAGAAACGTTGTCTCTTGTAATTGGTTCTGATTCAACGACAATGCCTCTAACTTTTATACTTTTTGTGATGTTATTTTTTAGAAAACATCCTACAGGGACTGCCTGCAGCACTGCATGGAATGTGAGCAAGCAGGTTCGTGTTCATACAGTCTCCAACATCCTTCACCATAACCAAGACCAGCAACTGGACTATCAACACTGTCTTAACTGTGTTAACAATGAAATAATGAAATGGCTGAATGGCTTCACGGCAAAGGGATGGCAAGCGTCAAGTGGTATTACGTCAGAAAGACGATCTGAGACTGTGCACGTACCACTCGTCACCAGTCTGGTAGGATGTGACTATGGCAAAGAGGTTACTTATCAGTTTATATAGTCTAACAAAACGCCCTGTGCAGAGAGTAATACAGCACTGAGTACTGTTTTATTGCCACTGACCATGATGAGGTCTTTTTAGCTGCTTTTAGCCCTGGTTGAGTTTTAAACATCCCACTTTTAATACCCTAATATCCCACTAACAGCCTCACTCCAGCAGGCTGGTCAAGCAACTCAACAACCCCTTACAGCCAGCTAGATGCATTATCTCCTCCTTTTCTGTTTCTTATAAAGTTTTCACTGCTGGAAATTCCACCACATACCTGACACAAAGTGAGTTTATGTTCTAGGTTCATTTTCACAAGGGTTATTCAACTAATGTGTGTAATTAAAAAGGTAACTACTAGTTAATAAACGAGCTAGCAGCTGGTTACCTTCTCTCCCTCCATCGTGGCCAGACAGGAGTCTGCTTCTTCTCCAGAAATGTCAGGCTTTCTCTCGTTCCCCTCAGTTCCTCCTCACACTCCTGTATCTTCCACACGTTATAAAAAAGTTCAGTAACTGTCTACTGAGGTATTTAAGCTTAACCAGACTTGAGCTTAACGAGAAGACTGGGTTTAACTTGACTAAAATGCCCCCAGACAATTTTTCTAATAAAACCTCCCCCTTAAACTCAAACTGGTTCTTTTCTTTCTATTTGATCCTCTTCTTTCCTTTTCTTCCCTTTTATCCCGATGGCGAAAACTTATACACGGTTTCAAGTCGAACTTGTTGCTCCTCGCGTCGCGCCGGTACATTATATACACATTTGGAAGCTAATGACGCAATTTCTAGGCCGCGCCCCCAGACAGAGAGTCCTGATTGGCTATTGGCTCCAACCCCACAAGGACCAAAAAAAACTTATCAGAGCTTTATTCAACGAAAAAATGAACACAAAAATCTTTATTAAAGATTTAACACAGTTATCCAGTTTTAGAGCTCATGGCACATGATCAACAGAAGCAGGACAAGTCCTGCAATACACTTTATGGACAAAAGTATTGGGGCAGACTAGAGCGGAAATCTTAATGCTTCAGCATAGCAAGACATTTAGGAAAAGTCCTTGCTTCCAACTTTGTGAACACAGTTTGGGGAAGAACTTTTTCCATTCCAGCATGACTGTGGCCCAGAGTATAAAGCAAGGTCCATAAACTTTAGTGTATCCATGAAAACAAGTGACCACTATTAAACCTTCTGCTTTATTATTATCTGTTTACTATGCTGGGAGACTTGGGTGAAAACTTTATTGGAAAAAAAAACTTTCTTGGAAAAAAGACAAAATAAAACATATTTTGGTCTAATATCAACTAGAATACCCAGTCAGAATGACCATCTGACACATGGTGCCCTGACCCTGACGGATTTTCTCACAAATGTACTGGAGGCTAGAAAAACAAATAATTCTTCAAACATTTCCCTTTTACCTTTTGTTTGGGTGTGTGGGAGAACATGTACGTGGTAAAAAAGAAAAGAATTGTGAGGAAATATCAATGAAATGTTAACAGTCTAAATAAAGATGAATAAAAACAAACGTGTCAGAGGGAAATTCATTGCCTATTTTAATGGTAAAAAAAACAATAGCAAAGAAAAAGACAAATATATGTGTGCATATTTTTAACATGACAGGAAGGTTGGCAGAGTATATGACACGAATTTCACAACCTTGTTTATTTCTAAGGAAATTATAAGATTGAGAATAACTCAAATGCCTCACACTGTAAACACTGTGTTTTACTGGAATCCTATTGTTATGTTAACGTGATTATTAGCAATATGAATAATATGCTGGCTTGATAAATTGCTTAGGTATCATCCACATTAGGTTACCTGCTTGGAGAGCTATTCTGGACATTCTCAGCATTGAATAAGAACATTAATTCATTCAGTTGGTTGCAAAATTGCAGTCATAAGATTTAAACTGCTTAATTTGACTTTTTGCCTCAGGAGTGCTTGTAACTTCATGGCTATTATAGTTTAGATGTTCATGGAGCAACAACTCAAAGGGGATTTCTGTGAAATACAAACCTATTCCTAACGGGAAGGAGACATTTGATCAGGGTTTAACACAAAGGAAAGGAGACGTGCTGTAATTAAGAAGAAAGGGCAATATGTACACTGAATTTCCCTGAAAGTGTCATAAGAACTGTAAGAATCACCAGCACCTTTTCATAAACAACTGTGAACAACTGTGACACAGGAATGCAAACCAACTGTTTATTTTAAGATATTCTCACGTTGTAGTGCACTGTTACTGTTAACAGTAACAGACTACAGTCCATATGCTTATCTGTACCATTTGTCAGCACCCTTTTGACAATTCATGTTGTCAGAGCCCACATAAGACCACCAGTGGAATGGTGTGTGTGTATCCAATGAGCAATCATCAATAACTCTGTGTCTGTTGGGTCCACAAAAGAGTTAGAGAGTTAGTCTAAAGTGGACCGTAAAACTGACAGTGTTTAAAACTCCAGCAGCACTGCTGTAAGTTATCTAGTCTGTGCAGCATACAGACACACACACACACACACATTCCACTACAATGATAATATCGCTACTATGCACGATTGAAGGCTCAATAAAGTAGGTTCAGTAGGTAGTAGGTAAAGTGAAGTAAAGTAAAGTAACGTAAATCAGACAGTGTGAACAATGTGAAATTCTTTATCTGTCTTTAACCCATTTACCAAGTGAAACAGGGGGCTGCCATGAATGAGGGGCTCCCAGAGTGCAGTGTGGATACAGTACCTTGCTCAAAGGTACCTCAATGGTGACACTAGCAGTCCTGGGATTCAAACCCACAGACGTCTGAATACACTTACATACATTCAAGAGAGTAAGACTGAAAACTCTTCAATGTTCATACAATAACCAAATGAAATTAAAATAAAAATGTGAAGATTCAGTTGTGGCACAATTTACTATTGAGACTAGAGCCTGAAGGTGGTATGGAGTGTGGGGGGCAAAGGACATGAACGTGCTGGACTGGACTGTTGATTGTGCTTACTTTCCATGATGCGTTGTCACACGTCTACAATGCATGTTGTCACATTTATTCACGGCAATATTACATTATTTCGCAGCATCGTTACCCCCCTACTTACTAGACCATTTATGAATAAGGTAAAGGAATAACAAATGATGCAGAAACACATATGAGCTCCAGCGCACCTATATGCCAAGTCAAGCTGATCAAAGCTTGAAAGTCAGTCTGCTGGACATGAAACCATCAGATAGTCAAACCTAACTTCATACCTATACATGTCAGATTTACAACCTTTTGGTAAAATACAGTTATTTTCAAAGCGTGTGGTTCTGTTTAGATCCTCCTGCAATTTCCAGTTTGAATCGGAGAATAAGGCAAAAAGCGGAAAATGACTCACTTCATTACAGCACCCGCCCTTTTGTCTAAGATTCTAGAGAAGCATCCGCTTACTGCAAAGACGAAACAAAAGATTCGGCTCAGAAGGAAAGGCAGGAAAGGCAGTGGGATCTCACATAGACCATAAAGACAGTGATGGGGAAGACTGACACAACTATTAGGGTCAGGCCTCTTTTGTCTTTTTTTGTAGAATTGCTTTGAAAATCTAGAAAAAACAAAAACAGACATTAGTGTAACAATAGATGATACATGTTTCTGAAGTCATTGTGCGAAATCAAAACGTTCACCTCTGCCCTCTGGAAAAACAAAAATGGAGCTTAGGAGGCGGCAGTATATTGTATATTGTAAGATTCTGAATGATCTGAATTAACTGTGCAGTACTGCAGAATAATCTCACAGGAGGACTATTTACACTCCCAAACTGAAAATTACAGGCTTGTCGCAACAGGTTTGTCTTCGCTGCATAGCAAGATTCTTAAGTTATGAAATAAATTAAGTCTTTTACATAGTCCAGCGTTTTTAGCCATTTTTTCATTGTTGGATGACTTGGAAAACAGCAGTGCACCATTCTGTCATGATTACATGATTGTATGCCATGTAGCATAAGTATTCCTGAGAATCCAATAACTGCAATTTAACCACATGAACAGAACCCAAGATAATAAGCCTGTGGTGGGTTTGTTAGCTCCTTGACACTGCTTGGATTTTTACCATAGAGTTGTTTACAGCCAAACGCCCATTGGGTTAACTCACAAATGTGCCCGAGCCAATCAGTCTAATGCACACTCAGCAGCTCTGAACTCTGCGGGCTGAGCTGAACTAGTGGACTCCTGCACGTACCTGGAAAACTGATCTCTTTCACTGGGTCTTTTGTTGCACTAATTCTGGGCTTAGCAGCCATCACTGGCTCTACTCCACTGCACGTCAGCCATTTCCCCATGTCAAACTAGCACTGAAGCACTGAATGGCAAGTTCTTATTTTTACTCTGGGCCTTCCAATATTGTGTCTGTTAATTCTATTTCTGCTTAGTAAAACAAAACAAACTGGCTAAGCTGTTAAGTTTTATGAATTAGAAATGGAGGCCTGGACCCAATGGCAGTCACTGGACAATTAGGAGTTCAACCACTTGAATTCTAGGCTTACTATCTGGTTATTAATCTATCGATTTTCTTATTATTATCCTGTAGTTACACTCTTAAAACACAGGTGCATAAATAGTTATTGGTTTGGACGAATTGCTTCAGAATACATATTGGTATAGAACCTTATGTGGAGGTTCTTTAAAATATTTAAGGTTCTTCATACTCATACATCTCATTTGTAGTGATGGTTCTAAAGATACATCTATTTAAAAAAAAAAGCTTCAGGGAACTAAAAGTTAAAGTGAACTGAATGAAAAGTTAGAGTGAATCCACATTCTCATTATTTACATTTAAATTTACAGCATTTAGTTGATGCTCTTACACAAAGCGACATACATCAGTGCTCAAGTAGTTCACATCTAAATCTTAAACCTATAATCAAGATACTGCACGTTCGGTGCACCTAAACAACATCTGTCAAATGATACCTAAACTGCACCTGCCAAACAATACCTAAACAACACAAGTTATAGAAAGGACAAGAGTAAGGAATGGGGCAAGCAGAATGAGAGACATAGTTAGTTGCCAAGATGATCCTTGAAAAGGTGGGTCTTCAGTCGATGCTTGAAATTGGAGTTCTTTCCACCACTGGGTGGCCAAGACTGAGAAGAGTCTTGACGCATGTTTCCCTCTTCTTTTGAGCAGCGGAGGCTCAAGACAAGCTGTGCTTAAAGCCCTGAGAGGACGAGAAGTGACACGTTGTTTGATCAGTGCTGTTATGTATGGGGGTGCAAGTCCATACTTGGCCTTGAAAGTAAATGTTAAGGGCTTGAAGTTAGTGCAAGCAACCTCTAGTCAAGGGTTTAATAAAAACATTGATGAAGGCCATGAAGTTACTAACGTAGCATGAAATCTCTGGTGGTGCAATTCAGAAACTAAGAAATACTTAATGATTATTACAAGTAAACGAGTTGGAGAAAAGACAAAAAAAGAGAGAAACTGTAACTAAAACTCTAAAGCATCCTCCATCAGATGTCATATGCTCCCCCTAACTGTCTGTGACAGACGTGTAGATGTTTTTACCCTCTCTTTAGAATTATCAGGTAGTTTCATGTTTATTATTTCATAATAATCATAACAACTTGTAATTTTTGTGAGACAATGAATACATGACCAATAATAAAAAAAAATTCAAATACTCTCTTTTTGACATCTATAGGCCTAATGTCCAGTGGGTGGTCCTATTCCAACACAATTTAAGCCAAATTATCTCTGAAAATGTTTTACTAAAGCCTCTTTATAACAGCAAAGGTCCTATTTCTAAATTGTGCTTGTGACTCTAGCAAGTAAGCAAGCCTGGGACCCTTCATCCTTTGAGTACAGAATGGGTAAGGAAGAACATTTTGTTTGAAATAAATCTATAATGCAAAGATCATCTGGAGGTGAATTGTAATATGTAGCAAATATTTTCATTCCACTCAGTGCATGTTTGAAATGTGCATGTTTGCATCTGCCATAAATGTTCTGGTTTATCTGGAATGATAATATTATGGACATAAATTCACAAAAATGGTGACATTAAAAAAAACAGTAAAGAGTAAAGAGTCTCCACTTATAGATTTCCAAAATAACCCACTCCATCCTCCTGAGTCTACTGTAATCAGTTTGAACACCTACAAAACTCATATTTCGCTTCCAATAAATTAGTCAGTCTCTCACTGCTGAGAGATAAATTGCATTTTAAAAGCCGTGTGCTGGGCTACAATTGAGAATTCACTGATTGAGACACTGATTGGCAATGGGAGCAACCTGGGTTGCCTAAATCTGTGCTTAATGTGTTGGACGAAATCCAACGAAAGCCAAAGGTGACTTCTGTGTAATCATGGTAGCGCACAAAGTGATAATGAAGATTGTGATGATTCATTACAGACGTTCCCAGTTGTTGGTCTGAGTAATCTAACCTGGACACACCTGCAGTCTCTGATCCTAAACTAACCTGCAACCTTTCCTCCATCACTAACTTCATATAGTTTGTATATATATACTATTATATAGTTTGTATAAATATATATA
>JBBJLR010133140.1:0-17240 GCA_037577145.1 Brachypetersius gabonensis | reverse complement strand
AATAACGGGACGCGATACAAATGGAACATAGAGACTAGATAGGGAACAAGGGGGAAAGGGAGGAAGGGAGGACAGGAAGTGGAATGGGATTGAACCAGACACGGGGAAACACGGAAGTGAACACAGGAAATAACAGAAAACTAATACTCAGGAGAAGGGGAACGAAATCTACGGGAGGAGAGCATTGTGGCCATTACAAGGTTCTTGCTTGGATCAGATGTATCATTAATAATTTTTATTAATGTAATACACAACTTGTTTATAAAAAACGTCTTTCGAAAACATCACTAGGTAACAAAACTATGGTGTTAGATCACACTTATGACTTCTAATGAACCACTGTTTTATTTTTTAAACTGGAGGTATAAGACATTGTACCACCCAAAACGTAAATATCAGGTTCTAGATCTTTCCAACCCAGCAGACCACCAGTTAATCAGCATTTCAGCATATACAATTCGTTTCGATGCCTAAAACTCCTGAATGCCAGTTTCCAAGCCCTGATAGGGGGTTCTAAACCATTGATCCAGGCAGTGACTTTTTCTTCAGTACAGTGAGCCTTAAGAAAGGTATGACTCCTCAAGCAAAGAAGAAAATCTTTCTAAGTATGTTTGCTCCTGAGATCTCTTTCAGAAACCAGTTTTGAATTTGCTGCAAGAATTCATGAGGTTTGTGCCCCATCCGTCTCCCACTCAGGTAGCAGATGAAAGAACCTATAGCTCCCTGATACACCTTCCAGGCCCCGGTGTCTCGTCCCACGAGAGACATGAATAATTCAAATGCTACGAACCACTAAAAGCGTAACCCCATTCCCCGATTACCCTGCCTTTGCTTTTCCGACTGGAGGGGTGAAAAAAGGGAGGAGTGAAAAGAGGGGTGAGCATCTGCCTTCCCCTGCTTCTCTCAGGGCCTTTCATATGATCCACTTATCTTATTACATGCTTGAGGTCAGGGTTGTTGTAAGACGGCTGGAAAGCACTTATGGCTCAAAGAGGCAGTCATGCTTATGGTTCATCTTATTTCCATGCAAATAACGCAGAAGGACTTGGATACCAGCTCACATTCTGCAGGAGTGTGTGTGTGTGTGTGTGTGTGTGTGTGTGTGTGTGTGTGTGTGTGTGTGAGAGAGAGAGAGAGAGAGAGAACAGCGTTACTGCATTGAAGTTCTTTCAAATCTAATTTTCTGGCAAAAGGAACACTTGAAGTATGCAGATTGCTTAACTGAGTGTTATGGGGATCCCAGTTTCAGGTGAAGAGCAAACATACAAATGTAAATGAATTTTTGTTACCATGCCATTAAGACTGACATGTTAAACTGACTTCTGCTCTATATTGTGTCTCATCCAAAACTAAGAAGAAAAAATATCATGGCATGTTAGGTTCTTACGTCTGCACACATCCCTCGTTTTTCAAGTGACTTTACTTTCACCATCTTCCATCCATACCTTACGGCTTCAGAACTTTCCCACATCTGCCTCGCTATGGATTTCAAGATGACGTCTCTGTAAAATCACAGCATGACAGCGTGAATCAGAGGTGCTAAACCGTTATAGGCTGAAAAGGCAGACATATGTAAACAAGTTGGTTTTCATGACATCACAAAAACAGTATATGATATGGGCCCTTTAAGATGTCATTTAGATATTGGTCTGCCCCTCTCCCCCTTTTTTAAAATGTGTTTGTTTTATTTTATATACTGGGGTATTAACAGAAACGTTGGATGTTTTAAAACACAGTTAATATATATTAGTGGTGGGCATAGATTCATTTTTTTAATCTAGATGACTAAAACTAAGTCTTTGAGAACAGGTTTCTGAACTCCTTGTCACGTCGTGTGAGGCAAGGCACGAATGCGGGTTTTCTTGAAGGTGTTTTTATTTACAAAGACACAGACTCTACATCTAACAAAACACACTAAATACACCAAAGACACGAGAGGACCGGGTAGCATGAAGGATAATTGTGAGGGATAACCAAAAACAAAGACAAGAACTCACAGCACTTACAGCAATACATAACACACTCAGACCAGAACCAATCAGAAACCCAACCACCTTAACTAAACACAAGACAGCTGACAGTGACTATTACACAAACATACTCCCAGAGTTACAAAATAAAAGTCCCTAAAACAAAACCACAACAGGCCAAGACCTTACAGTACCCCCTTCTCTAGAGCGCCACTCCTGGGGCGCAAACACACCAGCATACAGGCAGAGGAGGGGCACGAAGCAAAAAAGAAAAACCCCAACGGAGATCCCACTGTATACCCGCCCCCCCAAAGAAATCCATGCAGTTTTGCCACCGCTCGTCTTTTGGGGTAAACGTCCTGGTTGCTGGCGGGGGAGCTTGCCTGTACTCGGCTTGATTGGGAAGCCGTCCCTCGCTGCCTGCACAGAAGCCCACGTCCCTTTCCTGAACCTGCTTCCCTCGGATGCAGGCGGGGGAGCGTGCCTGTATTCAGGTGCGTTGGGGAAGACGTCCATCAAGCTCACGTCCCTTTCTGCAGCGACGCTGAAGCCAGCACGTCCTTGACCTGCTGCCATAGGATCTGCCCTGAAATCTGCGCTGAAATGTGTAGAGCACCAGGAGAGATTCATCCCTCTACGCCAGCCTGAGATCCAAAATGCTCCTCAGCATGTGTGAAAGGGGGGGCCAGGCTTGGATCCCATGATCTGAAGCCCAGGAACCGGTGCGGGTCGGAGCTGTAGAGCTAGCTTAGTTACCATCGACAGAGCCGAAAGAGCATCAGGGGGAACACCCCTCGAAGCCGGCCTGAAAGTCGGGATGCTCAGAGCAGGCTCTGCTCACCCATTGTCTCTGCCATGGCTGGGGGATAGCTCTTGCTCTCTCCTGGATACCAGTGAGGAAGATATCTTCTCCTTGGGGGAACCTTGCAGCGCCTCAGAGAAACGGCTGGTTATTCTGTCACATCGTGCTTGTTGTCCTGCTTGTTAGCGAGTAGCAACCGGAGCCCATTTAGCCATATTTCCCTGGTAGTGCCATTTGTACTCAGTTCAACAGAACAATACTATGAGTGTCCATAACTGCTCACTGCTTAACTTTACTTTGGTAAAGAAAAGTTTTCAGCCCTCTATACACGCTAATTCTTTGCTACAACTCTGGGGACTAAGGTCCCCTTGTCTTTCCGTCCTAGTGACGTCCCTGTTTCACAGTAGGTGTACACACAGGTTCGAAGACTCGTTCTCACCCCCTACAGTGCAATTCCCAACATTGTGAATAGATTAACTGCGATAATTTTTTTATCGCCCAATAAGAGTCTCACGTTAACGCAGCACATTAGTGCCAATAACGGCCTACCACTAATATATATATATATATATATATATATATTTACTGCCCAAAAGATCAACATCCTTGTCATTTTGACTTGTTTGTTTATGGTAATTTTTCCCTTCTTAATGCACATAATTACAAGTATAGAGTTATAGTGCTATAATAAGACTAGGGCTATAATATTAAAATAAAACTATAAAATAAAATAATTCTCATTAAATATGTATGGATATCTGGTTCTATTAATTGCTGCTGTTTCACAATGTGCTGCATATGTTCCTAATTCAAAAAGAAGAAGATGAAGACAGTTCATTATTTGGGACGAGTAACTTCATGGTAAGCGTGCTTGGAGGCTGAGCTCTGTAACTCCACTGAGATGCTTCGTCTCAGACCGTTTTGCACTGAATGAACCCTTCTCCATCTCGACTGTGTTTATATAGCCCTCTAAACATAGCTCGCCTTCCCACTGAGCTTTAGCCCCGCCCCTTATTCGATTCTTGCATGTAGCCCCGTCTCCTTTCATGTCTCCACCAATGACCGTTCGCCCGCCCCCTTTTTGCCCTTTTATGGCCACGCACGAGGTTTGACTGACAGCCCCGAAAGGGGTTGGCGAAAGACCTGTGGCTGTCTGTCAAACCCTTTGCGCGGCCGTATAAGGGCAAAAAGGAGGAGGGCCGAGTTTGACTGACAGCTCTAGGCGCACCACGCCCCCTCCCTCCTGGATGCGAGTCCTAGCGCCACGTCCGTCACCCGCGCGCGCTTCGAAAACGGTGGTGCAGGTGAAACGAGGAAAAAAACAAAAACACGGAGGAAAAAACCCACCCGGACTGTGGAGCAGTCTGAGCTGGAGGCTCTCAGCCGGCGGTCGGTGGTCGCTTCTCTCTTTTCCTCTCACTTTATTACTAACGGACTTTCTCCTCTACCACGCGCCGTCCGCGCGGGGCAAGCCTCCATCCGTCTGGGGCAGTTTATTTATTTATTTATTTATTTATTATTATTATTATTGTTATTATTATTATTATTATTATTATTATTACTACTATTATTATTATTATTATTATTGCGATGGCGCCAAGATTAAGGTGAACGCTCTCGCGGGCGTTCTGAGGGGAAAAGCGCGGATTTTTGTTTTTAATCAATAGTCCCCTCATCGCTACATCTCTTGCCCTCTCTTTCTCTCACGCTCTCTTTCTTTCTTTCTTTCCATCTATATCTGTTTTCTCTCTTTTCCTTTCCTTTTTTATCCTTCTGTCTCTCTTTCTCTCTTCTTTCGGTATGTATTCTCTCTCTCTCTCTCTCTCTCTCTCTCTCTCTCTCTCTCTCTCTCTCTCTCTCTCTCTCTCTCTCTCATCTATCTCCGTTTCTGTTCTGTTATTTTCTTCTTTCTTTCTCTATCTCTCTCTTTCTCCACTATGGATGTTTTGGGGAGTTACAGTATTTTCCAGGAGCTCCAGCTGGTCCATGACACGGGCTACTTCTCGGCTCTCCCCTCTCTGGAGGAGAACTGGCAGCAGGTGAGAGCAGCTTCACTCTTCCTTCTCTTCTGTTGTTGTTGTTTTATTTTGTTTGTGTTTATCTCCGGTTAACTTCCCAACTTCCCCCACCTGCAGTCTTTTTTTGTTGCGATTCTGTTTTTGCTGGGGTTTTTTTCCCCACACCCGTATTCGAATAAGCTCCGCCCTCCTACGCCGAGATTGGCTTGTTGGTGTTTAAGTGACAGGCAGTTTACAGCGGGTCCGCAAACTATTAGCCAATCGGGGTGCAGCGGGCGGGGCTTGTCCCGAAAACGGGTGTGATAAAGACGTCTTAGTTACAAACTTGACCAAGAGATCATACAGATCACTGCAAGTTTACTAGTTTATATTCCTTTTTTAACAATTTATACCTTTTATTAATATTTCATTGAGATAAAAATACACTTTTATTATATATATATATATGTGTGTGTATATTTTCACGTATATATAAGTCAGTATGTAAACATATGTGCAATATATATTTCTGTGTGCGTGTATGTGGTGTGTGTTTAAATGTGGGTCTGTGTGGCGTATAGACCCTCGTGACTGCACAGAAGACCGGTATATGTGTTGTAAATGCAAGCGCGTGACCCCAGTCACTGTGTGTGTGTGTGTGTGTGTGTGTGTGTGTGTGTGTGTGTGTGTGTGTGTGTGTGTGTGTAGGTCGAGCACTGCTGACAGAAGTTAGAACAATGTATCATGCGCAGTAGAACTGAGAAAGTCTTTTTTTGTGCCTGGTTGGTCATTGTGTGTGTGAGTTTGGGTCTCTGCGTGTTGCCCATGTAGTTAAGATATGCTGCATTGTGGGTGTGTGTGTGTGTGTGTGTGTGTGTGTGTGTGTGTGTGTGTGTGTCTGTGGTGAGTGGAGATGCTGTAGGTCCTCTGGACTTCCCTCTGTTTTGTAGCTGGATGATTACATCAAACTAGTATCGGTGCTGGCAGATTGTTGCTCAAAAACATATAGGTGTTGGGCTTAAACTGCCTTCGAAAGGGTAGAACGCATATGTGGTGGGTTGAAGGAAAAATGTGGACCTCCTTGGGGTCCCTAAGGAATGTTTCCAGAACCCCTCATTTGAGTGACTTATATGGTAAACAGGTGTATTTAATTCAACTACATTTGTAACTAGATCAGCCTTATTTCATGACATCTTAGAACAATGCTCTCTCCCGCCTCTAAGTATTTACAGTATAAAACTACAACATAGGTCTGTCAAAATAAAATGATAGGATTAGCTGATTTCATGTTTAAAGCAAAAATCTGCCAAATGCCATCTTTTATCGACGCTGTTGTATTAATGGACCTAATCTGTGTTGACAACTTATTACAGCATGTGGTGTGCTTATGGCATGGTTATGTCAACGTTATCTAGGTTTTACTGATAGTGTGTAGTTTAAGAAAGTAGTGTTGTGGTGTAACTACTAGGGTGCAGGGGAGTAACTGCACTGGGTCCACGACAACATTTAATGAAATACTCACAAAAACTATATTCACCAGTTACTGTGCACACACAGGCTTGATGTCTATTTATCTCTATAATTATACAATAATTAATAATAATTAATTGATTATAATGTATAATAATTATTTTTCATTTTAAAATCTTGAAGAAGACAATTTCTTTAAATTAATTAATTTATTTGTTTTGCTCTGGATCTCTTGTAATACCACTGATATAATGTGATGCACCACTGAAATAAGGCTACAGAACCGTCAATATAGAGTATTATTTTTATTTCATTATTTGATTAATTTTGCCCAGTTTTCATCTTACTGTAGCCCCAGTCACATAATGCTACCAACTTTGGAAAGGTCACATGAAGTATTTTTTTTTCAGTGTGCTTGGAGAACACACTGCTATTTCCATGTGCTACCAGAAATGTAATCCAAGGATGAATGCATGACAATAATCAGAATCAGACAACTTTATTTATCCTGGAGGAAACTGTTTACATTTACATTTACGGCATTTATCAGACGCTTTTATCCAAAGCGACTTCCATTCCCTAACTACAGGGGGAAAGTCTCCCTGGAGCAACTTGGGGTACAATGAAAATAAAATAAATAAAATAAGTCTAATATAGTCTATATAGAATTTAGAATTTGTAGAATATAGAATTTTTATAGAACTATATAGAATCTAAATAAAATTATAAAAAATAAAAATAATAAAAAATAAAAATGAGTGGAAAGAAAAACAACCATAAGACAAATATCAGTAGTAATATTGCACTAGCACCATATAGAGGACAGCATACGATATTGCACATAATATGTGGTACCTGGTGAGAACATTGCATAGTATTGCACTTAGACTTTTGAACATCACAGCAAAAGTAATGCACATAGTCTTCTACACATTGATAGTTTTTTAAACCTGTAATAAATAAAGAAAAAAGCAGAAGGTCAGTGGAAAGGAAGTGGGAAGGAAGGATTTTCTGTGGCGTTCAGTGGAACACCTTAAGCTGGTCAGTCTGTAGATAAATCCTCCTGTGGGACGTATGCAGACATATTTGTTTATTGGTCTGATGGCATTTTACACTACATTTTACACTAATTTCACATTAGTGCAGTAGTCAAGATCAGTAGGCCAGTGCTATCTATAGACTATACAGTAATCCCCCAGTTTTACGCGGATCAGGAGTCGCTCATTCAGTCACACGCAGGTTTTTAAAGAACCAAACTCATCTTTTGTTCTTTTGTGTACGAGCGTTTGCACGCTGCTAATGCTAACGTTTTTTAAGAAATAAAGTTTTATGATTATGATTATTTATTTACCTTTACATTTTGTTTATAGTTAATGCATTAAACTGAGTTTAAAATGAAATGAAAAGTGTTCTGGGAGCATATTTGGGGTTTACACTATAAAAAAGTGGGCATTCTTGAGCATTTTTGTAACCAAAACACAACAACAGGGTTTTTCAATATATGCGGGAATTCTGTATATATATATATATATAGCTTCAAAAGCTGAAGCTAAAAAAAGAAAAACCTAACTCACCTTGAAGTGACAGTCGGTACGACACGTCTTGTCCTGTGTGGAAGGTTAAGGAGTGTGATACCGGGACAGAAAATAGACTTCTTTTTCTTTCCCCTGCCTGAGCCCCTAGGTTCAGGAGCTCTTGGGATGCTGCGGCGCATCAGACTATTTCAGGCCGCTTTTGTCTCTCTACATCTATTTTTGGTACTTGAGGGGAACTTGAAACGGCTTTTGTTCTCGCTGCATCCTTTTCCAACTGTCTGGATATTTATGGACCTGGAGATGCATGCGGCTGCAGCTGCAGTGCCGTGCTGGAGAGGACCAGCATGAGGGCCAGCGAGGCTTTAGAAGATGCTCTCCTCATTGGCGCTACTTTAAGGGGGGGGTTGTGGATTGGAGCTCAAGCCTGCTGCGCCTTGAACTCAGCGACACCCTCCACCTGCAGCGAGGACGCAGGCAACGTGAGGCGGTCCAGCACTCTTCCTGCATCAGAGTCTTTGATTGGAATAAGATTACACTGCCTGAATTGGTCAGGATATTAAGTGAATATTGTGAGGAGTCATGGGGACTGCTGGGATTTTGTACAAATGAAGACACTGACAGCTAGACCTGCTTTTTAGCCTTGACCTTATTCTTTCATGTATGTGAGCTTCTCAAAACTGCCAATAGGAACATCCTACACTTGCTTCAAAAGCTCATTAATAGAACACAATACATACAATACATCTACATCTACATTCTTGTTATAATTTAGAAAACCATAATTTATATATTTTAATGTTATCACTGTAGGGAAGGCAGTTTTATAGGACACAGTAAAATCTGTTTCACTTATAATGGAGGTTAATGTACCAGTTGTTTCTCCAAGTGTTTTTGGGCCGTTTGTCCTGGTCCATTCATCATGAAAAGAGTAGGAAAGGCAAGGCAAACTTTATATGGCAAAGGTTGATACACTACAGTCATTAAAAGGGCTTTACAAATTGAGGAATTCTAAACACAAATACATTTCACATTAGAATGAAAAAGATATGAGAGTAAAAATAAAAAACATTAGGTTTCAAACAGAAGAAATGAAACAAAACAATATTACAAGAGAAGGAATTAAACATTAAATCATTATAAAATGAAAAATGAATTAGAGAAATAAGGACCCACTGCAGAACAGAAGTGAAGTTGATAACAGTGTGAGCTGGACTCAAATTCTGGTCAAATAAGACATTTTCACTCTAGAATTCACTCCAGTGTCTAGAATTGAGGCTCATTTAATGCTCCCTGTGAACTGGTTTTATTCGAGAGTAGCGTAACAGCTGTTTAGTCTTTACCTTAAGGAGGACTGACTCTTTCCTAATGACCTTCGCCATTAAGTGATTTATAGACCAGTATTGGTAATACACTGGTAGCCACTGTAAAGATCTTAGAACATGTTCCTTCCTTTTCCTCTTAACTAGCGTTTTCAGATTATGTCCAAAAATAAAAAATGACCGAAATGGAGATCATAGATTATTTTCAACATGCTGAGTTCCTTCAATGGTCCACTTTTTCCCCCCAGAGCTCATTTAGATCTTTTCAGATTTCGATTTGCCATTCAGTTTTGTCCACTGGCTCCAGTATTGAACAGCCCTTGTAACTGATCTGGTAATGACCCTCGCAGTGTTCGCAGTGATTAGCCCAGGGCCAGCGCAGCACTTTGTGTTTTACAGAGGCAAATGCTCCTAAGGACAGAGCCCACATTTATCAAGCTCCACAAAGAAAGAGTGCTGATCAGGAATCAGAACACCTCTTTCAGACAGTCGCAATCACTAGGGCATGAAAGACTGCGCAGCTCCTGCAGTCCTGCTATCCTTGCTGCAGTGCAACTGATAGCTTGACCATGCTCTGTGGCCTCAATGACTTAATGATCTTTGTCCATTAGATAATAACAAATATGACTTCACCATCAGGGTTATGACCACTATCAAAATTTTAATGAGGTTGTGAACTATCTAGCATAGCCAGTGGAGGGCCTAACCTGTTTGACCATTTTCATCAACATTTTATTACTCCCTTTACACCCATTAATTTTAACACGATTTGTTCATTTATATCCAGTTCATAACATGCTTTGAATTAAGTCATATTCAATCATTTTACTGCCCATGTATCCTTAAATATCAGCTGAAAATACATGTCAAAAGCGCTGTAGGTGGTCAAATAATAGTTTCTACAGTTATTTTTTTGATTTAACTCATGTTAACATAACACGCTTTGCAATTACCTCCTTACACTCTGTGTATGCCCACTGCTTTTTTCTCTCTTTTCTTTCGGTCCTCGCACTGAATGCTGAGAAAACATACATTAAAAATTTAACAAGAAGGAGCCTGGATCTATTGAACCCCATCTAAAGAGAAAATCAATGGGCTACTCATACAGATAATGAGAAATATATAGTCTAATCTGTCTGAAGACTTCTGAATCATGTTTCTTCATACTCTGCCATCAATAGATGCGGTAACGGTGAGCTTTCACTGGTTCATAGTGTGTAAAAGAGTCAATATGTAATAAGTTAGCATATTGTTGCTGGTGGGGCAAAAGGAAAATATTCTTAATGTATGATGTCCATTGGTACCATTTCTATTGGTTCACTATGATTCATTCGCACGCTATAAAGGGCACACATTACATGGAAAAAGCATGTTAAAAAAACAACAAAAATGGAGATATTAGGTTTTACAGCATCAGCAATAATAGTTGTTCTGTTCTCATGCAGAGTAACGGGAGTCTACCTGCAAGCCACAGGTGCTCTGAGGACAATTAAGTGACTGGCACTGTTGGATAAACTTGGGATGCAAGCTCTGAACAGCACTGACCACATAGAATCTCTTGACATGAGATACACAAACAAATGTCCAGAATTTACCATGACCTCAATGTCCTCGTAGTATCACACCTCCAGACATGTGGGTCCGGTGATACTGGAGATGGGGATGGAGTGCTCAAATGGTGCGAAAATGTGTTTACAGTTCAGGGCAATAGTGAGGCATGAGAAGAAATCAAGATGCAGGGAACTCACTGTAGCATTGCTGTGCCCCTTATATACCCTGTCGTCCCTTTATTGAGGGTCAGTAGTTATCTGCTGCCAGGTGGGCTGCATAAGGCAGCAGTGGCAGGTCCAATCCAAAGGTCCGGGCATGATGGAAAGCTGTGAACCCGGTTACTATGTTAGACAGACTCTGCCTTTCAGAACCTTGGTTGAAGTTTGGCAACGAGTGTCTGCTGCCCAACGCAGAGAGACAATCAGCCCACCATCACAATAGTCTGCCAGTTTTGGTCATGTTCAGCATTAGGTCCTGTTTAGTGTAAGCTTAAACTATCTTTGTAGGCTTAGACTAGCTGACTGGCCAAGCTTTGTTAACATGTGGGTGCATCCCATACAGGAAAGGATGTGCTGGTCCTTCAACTAAGTTATCTAACATCTGACTCTTCATTTATCTTGTCAGAAAATTCAAGCTCGACAGAGCTTTGCTGTCCTCCTCCGAGAACAAAGTTGAGGTGATGTAGAGAGCTAAGTGTGGAGGATGAGGACTGGCAGAAAAACAAGTGCAAATCCTGTACAGTTTGTGGATGGCTTGTGAATTAGCCACTTGCTACCTCTCTGCATTTTCTCACTAACATGAACATGTGCCACAGCTTCAAAATCAAGATGCCAGACCAATATCCAAGTCAGAGAACAGTCTTTCGTCCTTCCTGAGCTATATATGACCAGACAACCATGTTACTATAAGTGCAGGCCAGACATTATGTTATCTTATGTAACTCTCGAGGGGCCACAGCTGCCTATAAAGCAGCAGAAGGCCGGCGTGAGCAGAACTAGTTCCTCTGCCGAGATAAATCAAACATAAAATCTTAAGGTTGAACCAGACAATGCTGATTATAATTAAACCAAAGTTATTCTAAGCATTTGGTGGTAGCCACACGGAGGTTGTCAAAGATTATACCCACTCTGGGAGACAATCCACAGGCATGAAAATGTTTTTCTTTTTGTCCTTGTGGATTTGGCACCCATATTTAATGTGCTGCATCTCCCGAGGTGTCGTTGGCAGGTTCGGAGACAGGAATGAGACGTTTTGTCCTCTGATTGCCCTTCTTTCTCAAGGCAACTGCTCCAGCTGCAAGGACTTTTTATTTCAGACAATTTCAACTCATTACCAGCGGAATAACAGCAGGTAAAGTTCAGCCTGTCTCACAAGATGCAATCACTACTCTTCACTGTAGTACAGGCTAATCATAAAACAATACACTGGTTGGTTCTTGGACCTCTTGCCTACTATTTTCTAAGATGACATACTGAGTTCAGCACAATCACTAGATTCTCCAGATCTTTCAGACTATTGATGTCTGGAGTATCTCCCACATTGTTCCTCTGTATGTTTTCTGTGCCTGTTTAATCTTCCTTCTAAACATGTGCTACTCAGAGTTTTTTTCTTTTTTTTAGTCTTGTTCGGTCTCGGCCATTCAGCCTCATGCTCTTAATGAGTTTTTCCTTTTGAGTCTTGGTTCCTCTCAGTGTTTTTCCATGAAGGCGTTTGATCCTGCCACTGTCTTCCTCAGCTTTAGGTTTTTTGCTAGAACTGTAGAAACTCAGTGAACTGATTTGTTTGGTTATTATACCTTATTGCAGGTGACTGTCACATTTTGATTGCTAGAATTCTACCAACTAAACCTACCAGGAACCATACATGCCAGATAGTAACTGTGTTAAAGATTAAAGTCACAAAGAGCGAGACAGATTTTTAGCTAGCACTCCATGTAATAGAGCTAAAGTGATATCCCTGCACTCAATAGGGAAAGAAGTGCTCTTGTTAGTTAATACACTCAGTCACTGCAGTCTCTGAGACTGTAAGGTTTCTGTACAGAGTTGGTCGGCTCAGCAGAGGGATTCTTACATGAGGTGCAATATCTTTAATTAATGTGCAGCTATAATTAGAGACCAGACTTTTTCCTGTCTGTCTCTGGACCCCCTGGCTCTGTGGTGCTAGCACTGTGTCTTCTGACTGGCTGTGTTTTGCAGGTGACTTTCAGATGTGAACTAGAGAGAGGTGGAAATGTCTGGGACGATTAGTGAAAATAAAACATGGAATAAATCTAAGATTACTTTTAGGATTAAGACTTTGTAATGTTGCTTCTGTGATATGATACAGCAGCTCCCAAAGCTGGTCCTGGAGAACAAGTCTTTCCAAAATGACATGGACATGCTAGAGCAGGGAAATACTCACACAGAAGTACTTAAGGTTGGAAATTGTCATATAATGAAGAGATTTACCCTCAGTAATTCCACTAGTTGGGTCATCCCTACTATATGATGCTACCAAGCGGAGATGATGAAGACTAGCTTCAGGGCACATTTCTTCCACTGTACCTTTGCAACATAATTTTACAGTTAGAAGAAGGAAGCTTACTGCCAATTCGGACACATCACCGATCAGAAACGCATGGTGTCCAGCATGATTGTGGAGAAGGAGCGCTCGTTATGTAGAGAGAGCCCATTATGCTGCTGTGCAGGCCCAGACAAGGATGGCTGAGGCATCACCTGGACTTGAGCTTGCAACTCTTGGGCCAACACTTGGGAGGAATTTCTGTGATCCTGCCAGTTTGAGACAAGTGCTCTCATTTTCTTTCATTTCCAATGAAATGCTTTTAATTGGCCGCAGTCTTTTGTGCTTCAGGCAAACATTACGAAACCGGTCGATTCCTGGAATGGAGAGGATGTGCAATGCTCTTCCAGCTAAGTTACAAGACTCGACTCTACATCAAGCCCTTAACATAACAAGGAGTATAATCCTTTCACCTCCATTCGGGAACAGAGACTGTCAGGGCAAGTGTAAGACACCTCTCCTCCTGACCTGAAGCAATCCAATTAGGTGCATCCAAAGCAAACACCCTGGCCTCCAAGATCGTTAATCAGAGACGGCTGAGATGATTACCCGCTCTGGCTGCTGCGCTGGAGGGGTGATGAAAAGGTTAGCATTTGATGAAATGGTGAGATGCGACACTCGTTCCACAGAAGCGTCTCTCTTGTGGGGAATGAGGAAGCAAGAGCAATGGGTAAAGTGGAGGAGAGATGGGGGAAAAGGGAATCTTTATGTATGAGTGCTGTGCTCTTCACAGGCAGCACATGAGCTGGCACTTAAGGCTTTGATTATCAGAGTTCCATGATGGATATGGCAGAATTTAAGTGTAAATTTATAACCCTTACGGAGAAGAATGTATGGGCCTTGGATTGATGCTGCTGAGGAGGAAAAGTACAAGTAGGACTGTAATGTTCCTTAAAGAGGTAGCAAAATAGAATAGTTCAGGAACAACATCTTGTGCACAATGGCACCCAGGCAAAATCTAAAATGGTAAATAAAATGCCCTAGAATTTCCTAACCCTGAGCAAACTGGCACTCAAGATGCTACAAGACATTTGAAGTAGAAACAGTCAAAAATGCATCAGTATTGAGTCTTGGTTTTCAAAGTCTTTTAACTTTTCACATACAGCATCATATTAAGTTTTATTAAGACTAATCATACTATCCATGCAGTTGGTCAGGATTCTTTAACTAATGTTCTTAAGCACGCTAGGGCTAGAATCACCAACTCACAGGAACAGGAGGTTGAGGCTCAACTTCAGCTTGGAGCTCCAAGCATTAAAAGAGGTGAACAAACTATTAGCAACCAGGAGTCTAGACAGCTTTAATGTGTATTAATATGAATGTTTTAAAACTTGCCTTTTGATTTGGTGTGCTGGTTTTGATTTGTGAATCTTATGCTTGATGTGGAAAGCTTTGAGTGTCGTCACTCCCCTACTGGTGCAAATGAAAACTGCTATAGATGTACTGAATGTTGTGATAATGATAATGATATTGTTCCAACCCTAAAATCCACAATATACTATGAAAAGCACGTTGTGCCGTAATAAAGTATGATTTCTCCTGATCGTATTGCCCACCTCTAAATAGACAAATAATTTACTGTAGTTTTTCTACATAATCATCGCATCCCTGTCCCGGGTTCATTGGGTTTTATTGCCGCTGCCAGAACAACAGTTTTTTTACGAGCAAAATTTGCTCAGACTGACTGAACTCAGATCATTTTTGAGTGCACTGTGATCCTCTCTAACGCTTCCAGTAAATTAAAGTGTATCATACCATTAATCTTTAGAAGTCCAGGTCTTGCCTTGACTTTGCTGTCTTTTTTGTTCTAGAGCAGCCTCATCTTCTTCTCTTGCTCGGCCTGCCTTTGGTGACGGGATTGCTTAGAACACGTGTTGCTAAGGAACGGTCCTCCGCTGGAGCTATCCGATGGCTTTTATTTGTTTTGGCACTGCTCTGTCCACTGTCATTGGGAGCAGTGAATTGTAAGCCCTGTGATTCTCCTGAAGAGTGCTTTCCGATGAACCTTGAAGGACAGAATGAAGGGCGACATCGCCTCAGCAAACACAAAGTCGTGTTCGTCCCCACTTTCATCTCCAAGCCATTGATCACCCGTAGCAAACTCTCTGTCTCAAAAATGCAGACATGAGGGCAACAACACACACTGTTTATCAGGACTTAACCCATCCAGTCTTTTGCTTGGGGGGAACTGTCAGGTTTGAACTTGCACTCTCCTTAGAAAATTACATTTTATGGCCAAGCAGACAGAGCAAGCCTGGCAGGATGTGTGTATGTGTGTGTGTGTGTGTGTGTTTGTGTGTGTGTATGTGTGTGCGTGTGTTCGTGTGTGTGTGTGTGTATGTGTGTGTGTGTGTGTGTGTATGTATGTGTGTGTGTGTGTGTGCGTGTGTGAGTGAGTGTGTGCGTGCGTGCGTGCGTGCGTGTATGTGCGTATGTGTGTGTTTGTGTGTGAGTGTGTGTGTGCGTGTGTGTGTGTGCGTGTGTGTGTGTGTTTTGGAAGGGCTTGGATCAGCACTTCTTCTCTGCGCCTCTATGCGAGTGTGTGTGTGCGCGCGCGCGTGTGTGTGTGTGTGTTTGTGCTCAGCTGTGGCATATATGCAAACCCAGCTGTATTTCCATATGCTCTGAGTTCCCATTCTCTGCATACCATATGACCTGGCTGACCTCTAGGGCCACTCTACATGCACAAATGCCCATTTTACTGCCCCATCCTGCACAGCCTACTGCTAATCCATACGGCAGTCTCAGTGCACCCCCAGTTGTATGTATTACTGCATTACTGGATGTTCTAAAGTAGCCAGCTGCTTTTTCCGGTTACTGCACAGTTGGGGCATGGAAGAAGCGGCAGAGAAGTGTAGACAGTAGTGTTAACCCATTAAGTTGAAGGACATCACATAAACTGACTAGTACGCTCGTAAAAAAGAGCACAGTCCCTTAAATACCACTAGTCCAGCTGTCCATGTCTGGGCTTTTCTGATTAACTTTCACAGTTTAACCGAATTCCATGTAATTGTGTAGGGCATCTTTAAATTGAATGTGCTGTGATATAATTAAAATTTTGTATTATGAATTATTAAAAATGAAAATAACATTGTTAACATCAGTCTGCAGTTAGAGTAAAATAATGAGCTCCAATGTAAACTAATTTTAGTTTTTAGACATTAAATGGCTTCGATATGATAATATCTGACCAGCCCATTTGATCAGTTGAATAACTAAACATTAATAAAATATACACTGTGAAGTTCTTTTCAGACTGGCTGGAACAAATTAATGTTCAAAGAAAGCTAACAGAAGTTGATGTTGGGCTCTATTGCTGCTTTGATTCATACTCTTCTTTATTTTTCACGCATGCTTTTATCTATGTTTGGGTGTCGTGTACGGCTGAAACGATTATTCGAGTAACTCGAATGATTCGATTACAAAAAATGTTTGTTTAATTCATCTCCAAAGTCCACCTGCTGTGTCTGACCCGGGGAACATGTTATTTTTGCCGCAGGGAGTCAGGTTTTTTTGCACCGAAAAAGAGCACACAGCTCAGAGCAGGAGATATGAAGTAAAGCCCTGCGCGGGATTATTTTTTTTATCCCGCACCCGCGGAATTTCTAACGACTCACGCCCGCGCTCCCGGTCATATATGAAAATAGATTTTTAAAGTTAAAAAACGATCAATGTTCTATTACTGTTAGTTAGTGGCGCACACTGGCTCTTTCGCACTGGCAGTGAAAAACGAAGAGAGCCGCTAAAAGCAGCTCGAGACCAGCTCAATGTCCTCATTCATGTAGTGGATGGAAAACATGTGGAATATGGTCAACAAGAAAAAACAGGGCGGCAATATAGTTTTTTAGTCTGTAGCAGAAAAGTCTTAAAGTCTTAAATCAATTTGTCTAAAAATTATAATAAAATTTTAATCTGTATTTAAACTGTAAACACGTTTTTGACCATTTAATGCTAAAACAAATATAATTAATAAATAATAATTAATTCAAATTGATCAGCAACATTTAAACTCAGGAGCACAATAATAATAATAATAA
>JBBJLR010133131.1:0-17240 GCA_037577145.1 Brachypetersius gabonensis | reverse complement strand
CTGAAGCTAATTCCGAGTTAGGGCACTCAGGGTGTCAAAATAAGAGTCCCAACACCATAAATCAAAAATAAACACAGACTCCACCTAGTGGTTGCTGACCCAACCGTGACATGATCTAACGAACTGATTATGGTTTGAAACCTTGTAAAAAGAATCTTAGACTTTGGAACCTTTACGGTGCCCAAACGTTTGCACATAATAATGTTTTTATTTTTAATTTAGGTTATGGCATAAAAAGTAACTATGCATCAATATTTGCTGAAAATGTTGTGTATTTTTTCCATTTCCTAGAGAGACTGTGTTAACATCTCTTCAATCACAAAATCACCAGAATCTGTAATTTATCATGGAGTGGCCAAACTTTTGCATAAGACTGTACCAACCCCAACTTTTAAATGGCATGGATAACAAAGTACATTTGTACAAAAATGTATGAAGACAATCAAGGGGCCATTGTAAAATCCCAGTGAACAGAGGTCCAAACACATTTATGTGAAATTTCACTTTATTCTGGAGACGCTCAGTCAGAGAAAAATAGACCTTATCTACTGCCCATCAAAAGATATGGTCACAGACATATTAACAAAACATGTAGCAAAGATAAGAATTGCTAAACTCAAGAGGTGGGTTTTTTTTGGAAATTAAATGGTTTATGCCATGACACTCTGCTGAAGATGATGAGAACAAGTGGGGGTGTTAAATTATGCACTCTCATCAGACATATCTTGTATGGAGTTCTGTTTTTGGTATGTTTACATAAAATAAAGTTTATAAACTATGTACTTTGTAAAATGGTGCATACACAAACATTGTCAGTTATTTGCTTTCATTGTAACTCCATGGATAGTTGTTGGAACCTTTCCCTGTGAGACAGACACTGTGCATTTCTTCCAGTAATGATTTAGGTGCTGCATCTCATGTTCTGTGTTGACACGTTTTCTATACGTTGCACAGAGGAACTGTATGCGTGCCTGTGAGAAGTGCGTGTTGCTGTGTTTTTCTAGCAACTAAAATGTTTCCCAGTGCTATGAAGGAAGCAATAAAGGCTGTGTAGCGACTGAAAACTGTGTGATCCTTCCTCAATATGGCCAACATAGCTAAAACTACAACAGTAACAATGGAATCTTAACAATGGAACATACCTTCAAAGACATCTACCCTACATTTTAACACCTTTTCCCCTTGAGGGAATCCCTAATGCCGTCTTAGTGTTATTACTGTATTACAGTGAGCTTTTGGAGCAGCAAGAGGCCCAGAGCCAGGAAGTGGTGCCCTACCAGCCTCACACACTACTAAATTTGCTCATTTGTACAAATGATCTACAGATTTTTATTATCTACGTTGCATCAAAAAGCGCTGAGCCTAAAAAGGTCTTAATATACTTTTAGTTGTAATGGGAGTAGCATTTAAATATGCATTAACAGCCTTTACCAAAAAAACATTATTAATGAGGTAATGCAGACAAACACAAAAATAGAGAAGCCAAAAAAAGGGTCTTATTTCCACATGTGGCTGTGTAATCCAAGGCAGAATGCTTCGGTCCTTGCTCGGCGACAGTTCTTGGTGTTTACTACCTGTCCTGCAATTTACTGGTCTTATAGAAGACACAGCTAAACTGTGAATGGTAATCTTCTGACAGGTTACTGTATGTGCTGTACACTACCACAAGTTAATGTAAGCATTATGCTCTGCACCTCACAAGACCTGGTCCATGATTCACTAAAATGTTGCAGCAACTCCATGGAGTCAAAGCATGACTGCAAACTGAATTATAATCCAAAAGGCTCCCTGAATGCAGTGTGGTTAGTTCGATGTTCTGACATATTTTGCTTCAACAGTTCTCCTACCTTTGGATTAGCATAGAGATCAAAGGCAGACTCTACATTGAGTTAGGAATAGTCTACACAGAAACGAATGCCTCCATCTATAGGTGAGTAACTAATGCCTCCATAGGTGAATATCCTATGGCTGACGGGGGTAACTCAGAGAAAGGGAATTCACTGATCACATGCAGAAACTGTTTGTGACAAAACCTTGTGGCCTTCAATGTATGCTTGAAACATTTTGTCTGTTTAGATTTATTTCAAGAACAATCCTTCTGGGTATGTGATAGTGCAGTCACAGATAACACAGAAATTGTGACACAGAAATTGCCTGCTCTACTTCTCCTCAGGAGAAGTGTTCATGACTATATGTGTGACTTTGCCTTCTATTAGTAGATCTCTGTGGTGAGCTCTCTGGGCCGTGAGCTGTGAGCTGACATCCTGGGTGCGCTTTGCAGTAATACAGGTACTGCTTTGGCCAATAAAGTTCTAGCAATGTTTTTAGTGCCCAGCTGATAGGTAGAGCACACAAGCAGTGATACTGAGGACCTCAGCGTTTTTACTACAATTAAGTTTGAATCAGTTTTGCATTTTAAAGATAATTCTGTAACTGATCAGCAGTTATACTGGCTTCAATTTCACTACCAGCATTATAAAATAGTGCTTTAAGTGGCTCATCTTTGTTTTCTCAGATTCCAAGCTGTTTACTATGTAGCAAGCCAGCTTGAGTTTATGGGTGTGCTTCACTCTGTATTTTTTGGATTTATTTTTATTTGCAGGAATTTTCTTAACCAGCTGCATTCCCAGCTCTGTGAACAACACCAGTGCCTTGACCAACTTAGACAAGTGTTTTCTGAACTGGGTTTCCACCAGTGCTCACAGCTAGCTCCCTTACTACTTCACTGACACCAGTTCCCATTGTCTGTTTCAACCATCATCATACTGCTTTAGTGGAGCAATATGTGGGGGACCCAGTAGTATATCAAAATTTTATGCCGGCATGTGACCTGTATTTTGGAGTTTCCGGAACTGATGTTTCCGGACACCATGGTTATTCAGTGACTCATGGGGAGGGCTCAGGACTGGGCTGCCAGCATGTGGAGGGCTGTGGGCCCTGTCATCTTCAACATTTCCACTTTCATTTATTAGCTAAAGATAGTGTTTAACCAAAAATTGCCTTTTACAAATCCAGCAAAGAAATTTGTCTGCCGCTGACTAGTTCATCCATTTTAGGATCCTTGATCCAGATAGTGGGTTGAACAAGTCTTTTGGTGCTCTACCATAAAAGCCTCAAGCCAGAACTTCAGACATGTTTGATGCCGGTCTGGATCTAGACAATGCTTCATATGCTACCTCTGGTACTGAGCATATTTGTGGAGGAATGTGCACGCCAAAAACAGACTATCAAAAAGTATTACATTCTAATTTATTTCCTTATAATCAGTTAGTTATATCAGTTTGTTGATAATAATCCTGGTTCTCTTTCTGTTCTTACAGATTTTGGGTTGGCTGGCAATTCTTTTGCCAGTCCATCTCTTTACTTTCACTCCCTATAGTTGCTATATTCACTGTAGATATTGTTGGTTGCGCTAAATTGTCTTGTCTTGTCCAGTTGTACTGTTGCTCTTGTGTTTTTTTTCTTGCACATTCTTATTGTCCTGTCTGCACTTGTGGTCTTGTGGTGTTCTGTTTAGTTTTGTTCTGTTCTTGTGTTGCATCATGGCCCTGGAGGCACATTGTTTTGTTTCACTGTGTACTGTGTGGATATGGTTAAAATGACAATAAAACCTACTTGACTTGACTTGACTTGCTAGATGGCCAACCAGTCATTGAATCCCTTGTATCACATGTCTCTTAGCATCTTAGTCTACTACAGTGCATCTGGAAAGTATTCACAGCGTTTCACTTTTTCCACAATATCCACAATGTCCAACATCCCCACAGCATGATGCTGCCACCTCTGTGCTTCTCTGTAGGGATAGTATTAGCCAGATGATGACCAGTGCTTGGTTTCCTCCAGACAAAGAGTTTCAAAACAGATTTTCATTTCTCATCATCTGAGAGTCTTTCAGGAGCCTTATTATGTGCCTTTCACTGAGGAGTGACTTCCATCTAGCTACTCTACCATACAGGCATGAATGGTGGGGTGCTGCAGAAATGCTGGAGCTCTGTCAGAGTGACCGCCAGACCATCAGGTTCTTGTTCACTTTACTGACTAAGGCCCTTCTACCTCAATCACTTAGAGTGGACGGGTGGTCAGCTCTAGGAAGAGTCCTGGTGGTTCCAATCATCTTCCATTCATGGATGATGGAGGCTACTGTGCTCACTGGGATCTTCAATGCTGCAGCAATTTTTCTGGAGCCTTCCCAAGATCTGTGCCTCCATACAATCCTGTCTCTATGAACAATTTCTTGGACTTCATGGCTTGTAATAGATTGGAAACATGAACAAATTACATTTTCGGCCTCTCATTGTTTAAAGTCCTGTCTGCAGTTTGTTGCCAGTGTACATGTCACCTCCATAAAAAGCCTTTTAGCCCTCACATACAACATAATTTTTCCTGAATATTCATGACTAACTGAAACGTTTTATGCGGCTAAGGCGGCCTGGCTTCCACTTCACCGGCTGTGGGATTGTACGATTGACCTCCTGTCTGGCGTTACACATACTCAGTCACACATATATCCATTGTGCCAGGCTGAGACAGTGGTGGAATAGGTGTCTGAGGTGTCCAGGCAAGGAGATATTTGTCAATCCACATCCCCAGCCTCCGCAAGCTTCTTTTTTATCAAGAAGAAGGCTGACAAACTCAGACACTGCATCGACTACTGAGGGCCTGATGATGGTCATAATAAAGTACTCTCTTCCATTTATTCCATCGGCCATATAACAACACTGCCAAGAATTTTCAGTAAACCTGACCTATTTATGCATAAAACATGTAAAAACCTGAACACGTATAACATGTAAAAACCATGCTTTTCATCTGCTTTAACTTGGATTGTACTTAAAAGCCGTGAAATGTGTGTTGTACTGTAAAGATATTGCTTACCTTGTCTATCAGATCGGTCCGATGGAGGTTAGTATGGATGAGAATAAGATATCTGCTGTGTAGCAATAATTTTTACTCAACCATTTCTTAATCATGTGTCGCCCCAGTAGTAATAAAGGTAAAGCAGATGCTCTCTTGTCATCACCCCGCAGCAGAATTTAATCCTGATCTGGACAGAATATGTCTAGAAATCCCTGAGCCGCTCTGTCAACAGGAAAAAATCATTACAGAAAGCCTGACTAAACAAGCAGGTTTTCCATCTAGTAGGGTTGTAAAAAAATTAGATTCTCAGATACTAATCGATACTAAAATTTAGTATCGAATTTTATATTAATTAGCACTATATTGATATTTAAATGCGAGTTTTAATATCAATATAGTCAGCCGGTTCGCGGAAATCAGTGGCAGACTACACCAAGACTTGTCTGCTGCGCAGCCGTCATCCTGAGGGGCAGTCCAGCCCCCAGCTACCCCTACTGTGTCAAAAATGTCAAGCCCGGAGAAGTGGAATGGGATGCATGGGAAGTGTGATGTTTTCTTGACTAACCTCAGTCTTATCTTTGAGTTCCATCACACCGATTCTCACCTCCCTTCTCACTAGGCAGGCAGCGGAGTGGGCTATGCTCAGTTGGGGGTGGAATTTGAGGTTGTTATCTTGTCCAATTAACATCACTGCCGTTGGTGGCTGGCCTCTGTCCCTCAGCCCGATCACTCACCAAACCAAACCCATCCCCTCAAAAAAAGGGGAGCACAAAAAAGAGCTTCCCTTCTTTGTCAATAGAGTCACTTCCACACTTCTCATTCAAGGTCATCCATAGTTCATGAAACATGACCCATAATTTCCTGGACCTAGAACAAGAAATATCAGAGGGGCCTGGCTTGTCAGGATCTCTGCCTCCAGGCAAGGGTCGAGATGTACTCAAGGGAGTCTGATGCCCCCGACGTTGACCTGGAGGACATTCCCATCCTGTACTGCAAACTGGCGGGGTCTTCTGCAAGCAACAGGCCATTCTTCTTTTTTGTGAAGAAAAAAGACAGAGGTTTCTATCCCTGTGTCGACTATCAGGGGCTTAACCACATCACCATCCGGAACCGTTATCCACTTCTGCTCATCAACAATGCCCTGGATGCCCTCTCTGGTGCTCGTCACTTCATCAAGCTGGACCTCAGAAGTGCCTACAACCTGGTTCGCATCAGAGAGGGCAACAAGTGGAAGACGGCGTTCATAACCACCACTGGCTACTATGAAACCATGCTAATGCTGTTTGGACTGGGCAATATTCCAGCGGTCTTTCAGCAGCTCATTAATGATATACTCAGCAACATGCTGACTAGATGGTGTGTCGCCTATCTGGATGATATCCTCATCTTCTCCCGGACCATGGAAAAGCATACCCAGCATGTCAAGCGGTTCTCCAGAGGTTGTTGGCCCACCAGTTGTACTATAAGTTGGAGAAATGTGCTTTCCACCAGGGCACCACCACATTCCTTCTCTTTGTCATCTCTCCGCAGGGTGTGGCCATGGTCCATACCCAGGATGCTTAAACAGCTGTAACGTTTTATTGGGTTCGGCAGTTTCTATCTGTGATTTATCTGGGGCTTCAGTTCAACTGCGGCACCTCTCACTGCCCTCTCCAAGCCTTGCCAGAAGCCTTTCCACCTCGACCAACCAGCCATTCAAGCTTTCAACACTCTCTGCAAACTCTTCACATCAGCACCAATCTTCCTATATCTGGATCCAGCCAGTCCATTAGTTGGATGCCTCTGATGTGGCCGTAGGAGCCGTCCACAATTTCCTCTCTAGAAAATTCAACCCCATTTAGCAGTGAAACGGGGTTGGGGACCACGAGCTGCTACCCATGAAGTTCTAGAAGAGTGGTGTCTTACTGGCTCCAGGGCGGCGGTGACCCATTCACGGTCTGGACCAATCATCAGAACCTCATCACCAATCAGCAGGCCAAACAGCTCAACCCCAGGCAGGCACAAGCAATTTACCTCCCATCTCTCATACCAACCGGGGTCAACAAACACCAAGGCAAATGCCCTCTCCCAACAATACCAGACGGAGACACCCCAGGTGGATCCCACGCCTGTCCTGCCTGCTCACTGCATCCTTGCACCTCTCCGGTGGGTGTTAGAAGATTGGGTCCACCAGGGAAATGCCTTGGAACCACCTCCGGATCACACCCTGCCTGGAAGCCTCTTCGTCCCCAATAGCCTAAATCAGGAGACCCTCCAGGCAATTCATTCCTCCCAGGCAATTCCAGATTTCACGTTTTGGTGGCCTGGAATGGCTTCAGACACCCACAGATTCGTCCAGGAGTGCAAGGTGAAAGTGAACACACCACAGCACATATGAACACAGCACACAGTGTGCACAACGCAAAATTCTTCTTCTGCATTTAACCCATTCACCAAGTGAAGCAGTGGGCAGCCAGGAACACAGCACCCGGGGAGCAGTGTGGGGGTGGGACCTTACTTTATCAGTATTGGGAATTTAACCCATGACTTCCTGATCGCAGGGTGAACACCCAAACCACTAGGCTTCCAGCTGCCCCTGGTTTGTGCAAAGGGGCAAGTCCTCCAACCAACCATCCACCGGCGAGCTCCAACCTCTACCTGTCCCTACCAGACCCTGGTCACACATCACATTGGACTTTGTCACCGGCCCGCCAGACTCCACCATGGCAAAAATCACCATCCTCACCATCATCGATTGGTTCTTCAAGGCTGTGCATATGGTGGCCCTCGCCAGGCTCCCCACAGCAAAAACGACCACAGAACTTATACTCAAGCACGTATTCCACTTGCATGGGGTCCCCAGGAACATCATCTCAGACAAAGGCCCCCAGTTCACAGCTTAGTTCTGGTGGCCTTTCTGTCATCTGACCAATATCACCACCAGTCTATCCTTAGGATACCACCCCAAACTAATCCTCGACACGCAACATCATGTTTGTGCAACCCAGTACCTCGTCGACTAGGAAAGCTACGGCCCGGAGGAATGGTCTTGGATCCGCGGTCACTTCATCAAATGACTCAAGTCTCAGGGTATATAAACAGGAAGTAGGTAAGCACACAGCACTCAGAAATTCAGCAAAATGCGTAGTTTACCAGCTTTCTCGTTTGTATCCGTGATTGGGCTTATCGATGCAACAAAGGCCAAACTAATAGGATCATTCAGTTCATGTCGTATGACAGAAAACATTGTTGGCTTACACTCTAACACTCATTCTCTGTGTATTTTACCCTGTATTTTTACTCCCTGTTTGTATTTTCCACTGTATTTTCTCTTCGGGCCTCCATACTCCTGACGTCACAGACTCTCTCTCTGACACACATTTTAAAGGTTTCTTAACCAAAATGTCTTTCTTCATATGTATAGAAAGAAGGGACTCGATCACATAAATACATTTTTTAAATGATTAACACTCGCCCCTGATCATCTGATTATTTAGTTGTGTACAAGGGGATATTAACAGACATTTTTGATGTTGAAACTATGCCAAGCATCCTCAAAATTCACCTATAATAAGAATTAAACTAAAATAAAAACGAATAAAATTAAATAAAAACAGTAAAATAAAATTAAATAAAACAGAAACAGAAGATAGAAAAATAAAAAACAAACAAAAGCTGAAAGAACATACACAAACCTTTTTATCTTTTGTTTTTCTGAGGTTTCTCCCAATTCATCTATCTGCTTGTTTTCAAGCTGCTGCAAATGCAATATAACTGGACAGCTAAATGCACTTGGAGGAGAAAGATAAGCCCCAATCCCATTACATACTGTTCTACAGTAGCAAGCATACTGAGTGATGTGGGGAGAGGGAGGGTCACCCTACCCATCCAGTGAACCCAAGTGTTCCCTCCCTGCAGGTCATTTTAAAAGAGCTCTGGAAGACTTCTTGAGGACAGCACTCCATCCGTGCATGCAATTTCTGAAGACGCTAGTCTCTAGTTTCATTACCTTCATTTTTATAAAGCATGAAAATGACATTCTTGATGTAAAAAGGTAAATACAAAGACTGTAGAAAAATAAAACACTGCTCATTCAGATATGTGCACCTTCTAAGCAGAAGCACATTTAATGAACTCAACGTGAGCACACTGAAAGTTTAGTTTTTAAGGTGGGTGTAATATTGCATGTTGTGAATAAAGCTGATGACAGTCCCATCACAAGGAATATTACAATAATAGTGTTCAAAATAAAATGAAATTAAATAAAGCCATGTGTGTTTTAGTTCCCAGGGATCTTTAAAAGCTTTAAAGAGCTATTTGCTGTTACCATTTATGGTGCTGAAGTGTGAGCCACCACAAAAGCCACCACAGAGCCACCATCTCTGAAGTTTAGTATTTCTAGATGTATGCTGTCTGATAAGGGGTTAACTGAGAAATCGGCGAAGGTCAGTTTACACTACCTCACATGTGCTCTCATGTGTAGTCTCCCATTCTTGTCGAATCTTGTCCAGCTGATCAATGTTTGACATGTACTGTTTCTCTGAACAAAGAGATGAGACTTATTACCTGATGCAGATCCCAGTACATTTCTCTTACATAATACCCAGTTTACTGTACTGTCTTTTGTAACCATACAACAATGATGTAATAAAAAAAGACATAATAAATGTACTTTCAGGGTTTTTTTTCTCAGAAAGCTGAATCACAACACTCCAGGAAAGCAGCAACTTGAATTTAATTGCCTGCTTCTTTTAAATGAGCTGAACAGCTAAGCTTTCATCCTTACCTGCCTCTACTGCAGCTTCTCTGCACTGTTTGGCTTTGTTTTGTACCTGAAAAGGCATGAAACAATGCACATTACTAAGCATTTGGACAGAATTCCAAACAATTATGTTTTGATGAGCAAAAATACCATAACTGTATGCAGGCTGATTGCCTTTCTAGAGAATGTGCTGCTTATAATCATCTCTGAAATGATTCTTCCACACACCTGATGTAACCACATACACTGTGATATCCAAAATTCTAGTTGGCTTTCATTTTGCATTTTCTGTCAGTCAGCTTCCAGATGTTTGTTAGAAATGTTTGAGGCTGTATGCAAAATGGAGTATAATTAACCTTCACAACATAAATCAACCTAAAAGTTTTTTTACCTTTTCGGCCTGTTTGGGGGTGGTTGTACTGTTGATCTTTTCAGCAGCCTGTTCTGCCTCATCTGCCTCCCTACATCTTTGCTCATAGGATCTTTTAGACTGAGAGAAATGATGAATACCAGATATAAAAACAGACATGCACAAGTGGCCTGCAGGCCTCTGATTTAAATAGACTACAGGAAATAAGACAGAATCAAAAAGCAGCTGCCTTTTTCAGTGTCGAAAAGGGCTGGAAATAAAGGATTCAAATGAAATCAGAGGGTCTATTTAAATCAAAGTCTATTAGTCAGTTAGGTCAACGGTTTCATGAATGGTTGCTAACTGAGCTCCATGAATGTGGACCAGGACCAGCTGAGCTTCTCAAAACAAATAGAGGAATCTTACATTCACTTAAGAGGACAGAGAATATACTGCATGGTATGAGGAAATTGCACAGATATGAGGAATAGGGAAACCTGGTATTGTGAAACATATCGTGTGTGTGTGTGTGTTAGAGAGAGAGAGAAAGCGAGAGAGAGAGAGAGAGAGAGAAAGAGAGAGAGAGTAATATTATTCAGGGAGAAGTGTGAACTGAGAGTTCCTGAACTGAGAGTTTTGACGACACACACCCTAACAACTGTGCGGAAATATACCCCAATTGGTTTTGAATACTCCTTCCTCTTCCTGTTCTGTTGCTCTGTTGCTCTTTTACTGTCACAGATCATGACTTTTTATTGAATCCTCGACAAGGCAAATGCAGACTCATGCTCCTTTGCGTGAAATACATGTGCGATCCATCTGATATGCAAAAAAAGCGAATAAACCTAATTCCAGCCCTTTGTGATCAATCAGAAGCTCACCTCCATTGTCTTCTTGTAGAGTGAAACCTTGGTCTTTTGCACTTTCTCCATGATTCCTTCAAACTGAAACAACGTCGAAGCATTAAAAGCATCGTCACACTTTTAAATGCTTCATTGTATTAATGACCACTCTTACTGAATCTCACATTAAGAATCGGAATCAGAAAACTTTTTTCATCCCAGAGGAAATTGCTTATAGACTTCAGGCATTTTTATAAAACTGACAAAGGAAAACAGTTACTTAGCGATAATTTTTGAGATAGCGATAAGAGAGACAAAGTTACATAGAGATCAGTTTAGTTTGTAGTAGAATCTGTTTCTGAAAAGCAAAAACTAGTAGATCCAGCACCCAGCTCAAAAGACTGAGAGCTAGAAGGGGAAACAGGGTAGCAGTTTCTTACTGTGGGCAGACAGACTCATATGGGCACTTACAGGAAACAGCCCACCGCTTCTAAAACAGATGAAGGTACAAAGCTATGCTTCTGGCTTTGGGTCGTGTATTATTTGAGGAAGCCACATGTACCTTTTTCCGCTGCTCTTTCTGACGCTCTCTGAACTGCTCTATTCGCTTGACCTCCTCTTTTAGCATCCCTGACAGCTGAATATGCAGATTTCCAATGTTCTCAATTTCTGTTATATAAAGAAGTTATATACATCAGTATTTTCATTTTCAGTGGCACGGAACAAGCTAGTCCAAGATAAAATTAAGATACAAATATTAAAATGGACAAATGATGTCATCCCACTCACGTGCTTTGAGCTGATCAAATGATGTCTTCAAAGTACTTCAAAGGACAGATGAGAAAAATATAACAAATATAAAGTTCTGTTTTTTCGCTTTTATACAATTGTGCTGCAGAGTAAACGGTGGATAGCTACAGTTTTCCAGATCAGTTTTGACTGGTGCATCCATTTACCCAATTTCACTTTGGCCTCCAGTCTTTCGTGCAATAGTGACCAGCTCCTTGCCATACTTCTCCTCCGCCATCGCCCTAGGAAGAATGGAAGCCACCTTTCACCATTCAACTAAACACGCTTAGTACTTTGTTCAAGGCACAAAAAAAAATGATTCAAAATGATCACCTCATCTTCAAGAGCTCCTCCATGTCTTTGCATGTCCGCCGGCCATCACAGAGTTTCTGGGTAAGGGTTTCATATCCAGCATTGCTGGTGAATTCTGTGCCCTAAGTGCCAGAACAATGTGAATGTTTTCTCAGTACCATTTAGCAATAGTTTCTGAATCCCCTTAGCAGGAGAATAAAATTTAGAGAAGTCCTCAAAGCCTGCTGACCTGTTTCATGCTGGCCTGTTTCAAATATTTTCCCATGCATCATGTTGTTACTCATTCTGAATTTTAAAATCAACCATTCTGGGTTCTGCAGTCATTAATAGAACACTATATCACTTGGTCTAGTTCTAGATGTACCAGTCATGTTTGCCAGACCAGATGAACACTCAAATATTCCACTTCGGAATGGGCAAGGTCTCTTTGAATGTGCACAAGTTAAAACAGGTTTATGAAGCAAATGCTGCGATGCAAATCAACCCAGAAGCTTTCCATGTTGCTTTGAAGATTGCTGCTCTGACAATGCAGCTCAGTAAGAAGATCAAAGCCACATTTATAAAAGGCTGAGGCATGGGAGCACAGTTTTTTACACGGAGCCCACAAAAGTGTGGAAGTGGTTCACCAAGACACTGATGCCTTAAACTCCAAAACTGACGCAGCAACCATTCAACCTCAACTGACGAAGAACTGTCCTCAGAATAGAAAGACTAGGTGATCTGTTTGGAGTTTTAAAGTTTAATAGTAAGATGTTTTAAGCTTTACTATAACAGGTGCAAAATTCTAACCATACCTTGTATTCAGTGATTTAATATGCAGCTAGGAACCACAGAGAGCGTTCTCAAAACGAACAAGAGGTAGTTAAAGCTACAGCTAACACAGAAACATCCAAACTCAAACTGCTACTCCTTAAATATACCACTGCAGTGGACCAGTCCTGAAACACTGCGTCAACTCTAAAACTTCAGCTCCGCTCATCAAAAGTACGTGGAAAGAACGCATGATTAAGATTGTACCAGATCCACTTACCCAAAAAGAATCTTTAAACTGTAACGGTGTCATCTTCAGTAAATTTCCCCCGTTTTTCACCTCAACAAGCAGAGAAATAACGGAATGAAGTCAAAATTCAGTTAAGAAAGGCAAGAGAAAAATACACACAGGAAACCAGAAACCTCACAGCAGTTCACTTGTGGTGCCTACGTTTGACTCAGATGAGGAAGAGCTTTTGTATTATGTCATTAGCCACAGACTGCCTGAAAGATAACAGCTTGCTTTTGGACTCCATTTAAATGCTGGTAGGGCTTTCAGAACTGTGCAGGTGACAAGAAGCTGCTCTGATGTCGCAAGTGAATGACACACAATATGTACAAATACATACTGTTCATCCAAAAAAATCTTCTAAAATCAACTATTAACTGTGAGTTTGTTTTGTTTGCTCCATTAACAACATGTACTCTTCTGGAAAGGATTGATACGAGGATTTGATTGCATTCAGACCAAAAGAGCATTAGAGAGGTGAGCAGCCATGAGCAGCTTATTGAATAGCTTTTTGGTTAGTAAAGGGTAATAGACAGGAAATTCATGCAGTATTTGTGTTTTTTAGTACCCTGATGTAAAACGCACCTTTCTTTCAGCAGAACAATGTTTAAGACCAATGACAACACTGTTTTGTTTTTATGACCCAATGCAAAAACATGATGAACCAAGGTTTTGAGATTCTTGACAAATGGGTTTTCAATTAAAAAGAAAAATACTGATTCCTATGGTTTAGTTTTATTAGTAAAGAAAGATTTGTGCTTTCACACCATGGTTTGGTGTAATATCCCAGTTTTTAAAAAAATTTAATTATTTTTCAGAGGAGTATTCACTATTCCACCTAAATAAATGGACATTACTTCTTGGTTATTTGTACATCTTGAAACAATTCACCAACACAATTCACCAACACTTTTGTTTTTAATTACCTTCCTTTTGGACTTTTATTGATCCTGTAGCTTTGTATTTAAATTCTTTACTAATACTTTAACTACTAAAACATGAAGGCCCAGGCATTTATGCAGAATCAAACCAAAAGTATTTTATCTAAAGGACATATAGTAAACAGGTCATCACACGTCACAAGTTTTTGTGTCTACAAAACTTACTTTGAACCTTTCCAAATAAAAATGTTACTGTTTATTGTTTCTAAGTTTTTTAAATGAAGATTTACGATAAAACCGTAACTGATGTGGATAATCAGTATTGAAGAGGTGCACTGGAAACATCACAAATGAGGTGTTATAACATTATTTTTGACAGTTTGACAGTTTTGGGAGTGAGTTCAGGTCCACTGCAAACAGTTTATTACGTAAGAAAAAGGAAATTTTTTTTGACTCAGTTTTGAATAAATAATTCCAATAATTTCTCAAAATTGTGTAAGTGTTGCTACAATGTTCTGGTAAGCCTTTTTTTAAGATTTATGTTCTCAATTGTGTATGCGTTGCTAGCGGCATCTGCTCCAATAACTACTGTCAAACATCAAGTACCCAGTGCTTTGGTATAGAAGTTTCAAAAGGAATGTTGAAAAAGGTTTTGCAGATAATAATAATAATAATAATAGGTTACATTTATATAGCGCCTTTCACAAACCCAAGGACGCTTTACATAGAGTGCAGGGGAAGAAAAAAAAACAAAGCACAATTTTGTTACAATGTTACGTAATCAGGTGGAAGAGAAATGTCCATTGAAGAGAAAGGTCTTGAGATCGCGTCTGAATGAGGGCAGCAGTCACGGAAGGTTAGCGGAAGAGAGTTCCAAAGGTTAAAATTTAAGGTCACAAAAGTAGATTCTGGTCTTAAAGGTTGCCTGTAGCAGCCTAGATTATTTTTAGTTTATGATCCTAGTCACAGTATCAGTAATAAAGTAGCATTTTAAATGAAAGAAAAGTGCACGGAAATAAGTTTGTCACACACACTCCAAGAAATAAAAGTAATTTTAATAACTTAAAAAAAAAAAAGATAACTACAGAATTATTTTGTGTCTATGAATACGTCCCACACTATTTAAGCTGTAAAACGATTAAGAAAATGAATATTTATGGATAAAATTAAAAAAAAAAATACAGATCTACAATGCTCTTCAAACTTATATAACATTCTACTGTACATGACACTACAGTACTTCAACACAGTGCAGCTTTCAAGAACAGTGCTTTCCATACACTACAAGGAGCCTGTTGCAGTAGAAAACATTGGAAAAAAATACTATAACTCATCATGTGGCACATGGAGCTGTCTGCCATAATCTGTCACTTCACTATTAATGAAAATGTCTTGGTTGTTCAAAATCTCTGCTTCTGAAAGCCTCTCATCTCCATCCCGATCCATTTCCTTTATGAGATGAAAAGCCTGTTTAAAACAGCAGGAAATTATTTTATTGACTGCTTGTCTATTAGAGAAATACAAAGAGAGAAATATTATCCAGAAATACAAAATGAAAGTTATAGAATAGGTACATTAAATTAAGAATAGTTAAAAAAAAAAAAAAATTACAAAATGTTTTTTTTTAAGTAGATGGTGGATTGTGTTATCCTTAAAAGTTCTTGCCACAGTAGCGAAGTGAGATGGCGTTTCAATAGCAAAATTAATAATAAAATATATAGACTATATATTACTATGTATTGATCTGCTGAATATTTACATCAAAAAATAAAACTTTTAAAAATGCTAAACAAGAACATGCCAGACAGAGCCTGCGTTCCTGTAATCTACCAATGAAATATTTAGGGTTTACACTATAAAAATAGGCATTTTAGGTTTACCATTACACGGGTGCTCTTGGAACGTAACCCCCGCGAATAGAGGGGGATTACTGTATGTATGTATGTATGTATGTATGTATGTATGTATGTATGTATATATGACTATAGAATGCAGCATACCAACCTCTTCTCGGGCTGAGCCATAGCTGTTTGGGGCGACCCACCGCAGCTGTTCATCCCGGTTCAGCTTGCCATCCTTGTCCTGGTCATAAAGGTCTTTAAACCGAACCGTTTCCTCAATCTCCCACTGAGATGGCTCATCACCTTCTTTAAACAAAGCCATACAAATAGTAAACACACATGCAGCGGGTGTACAAAATCAGAAATTCCCACCAAATTCTGTCAGACACAACTACCCTATAGGTGTACTGACCAGATTCCATTCTCAGCAAAGACATCACACGTTAGTGTCTCGTGCTCGTACCAAGTATTGCTGGGTTTTTAAACCTCTCAGTGACACTGCTGGGTTGAGACTAAATCAAAAACATTTAGCCAACAATAGTCCTGTGGTCCAAAACTGATTTTTTTTTTTCACAAAAGTCATGTAACTGAAATAAATGTAGTCATTCCTTATACATTTTTATGTGCTCAACACGAAGACACGAAGAAGCTAAATTGGCTCTAGTTTTTTTTTTTGTAATCTGCAATAAGTATTGTTTACATCATGAATAGTAATAGGCTTATGGTTAATACCTGTAAAAAAAAAAATAAAATCATAGACAACTTCATAGATTTCTTTGCCTGTCACTTGTTCAGCTTAGTCAGTCAGCAGGGTAGTGGACCATTGTCCCTGGCATCTTTATTCCATTTTTGCAATATCTTAAAAGCATCAGAAGTACTGCATTGCATCAGAAAGTGATGCCATAAACTCTGGATGATGTGTACATGATGGTATTATCCAATGTGATGCAATATTAGACAATTCTAGGCTTATTTAGGATGTTCCAACAGTCCTACTGGATACATTTACTTGGTGAAACATAGAAAATGAACTATATGAAATATCTTCAAAATGAGAACCAATGTAATTTTTTCATGGTCATATTCGTGTTCAGCACACCAGGATACTACAGATTAGGACATTTTTAAGTAACAATTTCAGTGCTGTAATAGGCTAGGAAGGTAATAGGCTGTGTAACAGGCAAGGAAGGTAATTACCTAATACTGCATGGAAAACGATGAGCTGTAGTCTCTAACTGTACACCTACAAAATGTACCAACAATGTAGATGTGTCTGATAAAGTGTCCATCGCCTGTGCCATGTTTTAAAAACCCAGCAACACTGAAATGTCTGATACATTCCTAAAAGAATAAAACACACTATCATGGTGCGATCATGCTGAACCACTTCCTTCTGTGAAGAAAGAAGTCCAACACTTATCTGGCCCTTCCATTGATAGACATGGTACACCCTCTGTTGTTTCAAGTTAAAAGGACAGTAGTTACTACAAAACTACTCATAAAATTGATAAGATATACACTGCTCACAAAAATTAAAGGAACACTTTTTTTATTGGGCCTGGCATGAAATCAATTAAACCTGTCTGATA
>JBBJLR010133090.1:0-17245 GCA_037577145.1 Brachypetersius gabonensis | reverse complement strand
ACACAGACAGACACACACAGACAGACACACACAGACAGACACACACAGACAGACACACACAGACAGACACACACACACTGCTGAACTGCTGTGCTGAGATCGGTCCACCAGCCAAATAACATCTGCGTTAACGTGCTACAAAAAAGTGATGAAGAGGGCTGATAAATGGTGCACCAACAAATGGACTGCAGTCTGTAATTGTACTAAAAGAACCCAAAAAACCCAAAGACAACAACTAGAAAGGGGTTCGTTTACCTCTGCCTCAACAATTCTGTCAATAATGGTCTCCAAAGTCTCATCCGGGTAACATTTGATGACCCCCTCAATGAAACACTGGCGTCTCCTCAAGGCCTCCTGCATGGTCATGCTCAAGTTGTTGTAGCTTTTCTGTGCCGCCAGATTCTGGGAAAACCAACAGCTTGATTACTGAAGACCTGAACCAGGTGCTAGTCTGAAGACCATGAACAAAAGTGGGTGCTCATATTGTCTTGCATTATCATCTGAGTCAGCAGTGCCCCCAATCCCCCATCCCGAACCCACCAGACCCTTGCCTATTGCAGAACTTTTGTAGAACTAATAAACTTCTGAACCTTTCCTGCTGCCCCTCTAGTGCCCCCTTGTGGTTTCCCCATTCCTCAACCTAAGAACCACTCATCTAAATACAAATCTTTCCAAAACTGCTGAGAGCTCAGAGAGTCGCAGATGTTCTTTGTGAGCACACCAACCAATCTCAAGATGTTGCTCCTGACAGATCTGCCAGTGTTGTGTGAAATCAAAGGCATTCATGCAACCTGAAATACAAGGGAAATGCAACACAAAGGGAATCTTTTGTCAAATTCATGCAGCCCTATTTGCAGCTGTACTGTGTGGAGATATGCAGTATTGACCAGCAGCACTGTAATATAATGATGTGACATTTCCCTCCACATCATTAATGTACAGGACTTCTTTCTTTACTTACGATCACGTCAAATCTTGAGTAAAGAGCAACCACCTTCCCTGCAAAAGAGTCAACAACACAAATGAGCCTCAACAACAATGGGACCCTCTTTGTGGGAGACAAGACCTCTTTGTTGCAGCACAAAGGGAATTACTCTAATTAAAAGTAGTGCTGGCTAGGAAATTTTCACCTGTCCTGTTGTTTTCATTTTAAATAATAAAAAACAATCTTATTATATAAGATTACGGACAGGGCTTTCCCAAACAGGGCTTAAGACTAGACCAGGACTATATTTCCCTATCAATGGAAAATCTAAAAACCACGTAGTCCAAGACTAGGCTTAATCCCTATCTGAGAAACCACTCCTAAATCATTTTAAATGATAATAAGACTGATCTAACAGAGTCTGCAAATTACAGGTGATTAGGAAAGTATTTTGTTATTTAAAAACTACAAAAATGTGACTGAAATAACTATTTACATATTCTTTATAACTTTATATTCAAAGGTCCAAATCAAATTTGTAGATAAGGTCAAGTGAAGAGCAAATCCCTTTTATTCAATTTGCTTACAACATACAATCAAAAGAAATGGCGCTGTTTGCTTGTGAACATAATCCACTCTTACTTTTGACAGTAAAGTGGATGTGAAGCCTGAGAACTGAAGCGCCTCCACCTTCCTTCGGTTAATCTCAGGCCAGGATTGGCATAAAAATCTAAAATGTGTTATTTTTCCCTTCTGGGTTTTTCCACTTGTCTTACCCTGCTCGTCAACCACTGGCAGCGCAGACACCCGTCTCTCTACAAAAATGGACAGCGCGTCGTAGACGGTGGCGTTCTGCTGGACTGTGGCGATGTCTCGGAACGTCCCCACTCCTGTTTCCGTTACTTTCCTCTGTAGGAAGCGGGGCTTCGGGACGGAGGCCCCCTGGACCCAAAAATCAGGGTCAAACACAATAATCAATACAAACATCCTGTGGCTGATTTTAACCCTTAGAGCAGAACATGCAGCTCTGAGTCCATCCTACTCACAAATATGTAGAGGAACTTGAGGATTCTCTTATGAGTCAAAATGTGAAGGACGTTTCCAGACTCGGGGTCGATGACTGGCAGCCGGTGGATCTTGTGCTTCAGTAAAGAGTAGACAGCATCGAAAAGGCTGTGGGCAGAAAGGAGCCCAAAACATCTTAAAATATTTTAAAAAATCTAAATAAATAACTGACAAACTCATTTTCTTTGATTTTAACACATTCTGGAGCATGATCCACTGTTACCTTGCGTCAGGCGAGATGCTAATGAGGCTTCTGTCGTGGTACTGAAGGAAAACATCTGGACAGGAATGAAGAGAAAACAGATGAGGGAGAAGTGAGTGTTCTCAGGTAGCAATGCCATTTAACACTGTATTACACACGACACTACAGAGGGCCATCACTCCTGGGGGGTCCGGGTCCAGCACAGTCTGAGGATTTTTCATCAAACTATGCCGGACTGAAGACCTCCAGGCCTGGAGCTGGGACCCCTGAGGACCCCCACTTAGGACCCCCAGTAAACCAGGGGCTCCCCTAAATGCTGCCAAAAAAGTGCCCAAGATTGTCTTCTTTTCTCCTAAGTGAATTAAACATTCATTCTTTAATCTACTCTTATATTACAGGTAAATATGATTTGCATGATTTCATCTGATCATCTTAAACGTGACCCAAAATGCGAAGAGTTGTGACTAAAAATTGTTAAGCTTTTATAAAATTGTATAAAATAAGTAATTACATTTTTATACTTCATAGTACACTTTTATTTGACAAACGTTTTAATAAAAGTTCATATTTAGAGCTGATTAGAGCATATTAGGATGTACTGAAGCTTAACAGGGTTTCTATAAGAGAGCGGTAGCTAGAAAAACTGCTGTATAATAATGGCATAATAATAATAATAATATATCACTGATGCACTGATCAGAGGGTCCTTATGTTCACACACAAAATAAAAGTCTGTAATTCGATCAGAGGTGCTCAAACTGTTCTACACCATTAGCCTTGAAGCTCCAACGCAAAACCAAAGAAGAAGCAACACTCCAGACATGCTTCAGCCGACCCACTGCATTCAGGGTGAGAGGAGAAAACCGCCCATCACTCTAAAGAGGAACCGCACACAACTCACCACAACTTTCAACCCGCTCACCCCATGCAGGACAGGACATTCTCGCAGGGTTTGCAAAAGACATGTCACCTTTTAGAGGATCTACACCATGCAGCTCATTTACTTTGAAAGGAATCACCTCTCCATGTGTCAATCTTGTGCTCCTCCAACTCGTAGATCTGAACCTTCAAAGGGAGGAAAGAAACACTCGGAATGGAGGAACACCACAGTGAGAAGCCCAACACACTTACCGCCCTCCCACTACTGACCACTGGAGACTTGTAGTAGCAGTGAAGAATGTTGATGAAGTCGGTGATGGTCAGCATTCCTGGGCAGTTGAGGTGGAGGAGCGGATGAGAGAGTGATGGCAACAGAACACAACTAAGATCATAAAAAGTAGGAGAACGTGAGCTCAGTCTCACCCACGAATCTCTGGAGTTTACTGTTCCACAGCGGCGCTGCTCGCAAACCGTTCGCCACCAGAGCAAAGAAGGCTTTCTTAACCTGAAGAAAGAGAAGTGACAGACAGACAGACACACAAACATACAGACAGATGGGGAGCGTACTGGAAATGTACTGAGTCAAACTGTACTAGTTATGTTTATCCCTTTTCTTTCCATTAATCATCCTCTCTTGGTGTCTGCAGTCATTCTTCTGCTATTTGTGGACTGAAAAACAAGTAACAAAGGATGTAGATAATAAGGAACTAATTCACAGCTGGAGGGGCAGAATGTGCTGGAATCAGCTTCACTGTATAAAGGGCAGACCTTAGGATGAGCGGACTTCTACTTCTTCTACTTCTTCTTCTTCTTCTTCTTTTTCCTTCCTACATACTCTTTATTTTCATTAACTGCTTTATGATGTAACTATTTACTAATAAAAGAGATTAAAGGACTTTGTGCTTTGGCATGTGATTTAACTGAGAATTGCCGCGACAGTAGACAGATGGTTAGATAGATGCAGATAGATAGATGAACAGACAGATGGATGGATGGATAGATATATAGATAAATAAATAGATAGATAGATAGTTAACTATATAGACAGACAGACGAACGGATGTCACAGGCATCCATTGACGTTACAGAACATCTGGCCTGTAGAGAACCCATCTATAAAGCACAATGAACAGAAGAACAGTTCTGATCCAGCGAGGCGCACCTGCAGGGTGGTGTCGAAGACCACCAGTTTGCAGCTGGTGGGAATGGCATCATAGCAGCGGTGCTTCTTCATGAAGTTCAGGTAGGCCTCGACTGCCGGGTCCGGCGCTTATCAGGGGGAGAAATGGAGGATTTTTGTCAAACAGACTCGATCATGTAGTTTCTGACACTGAACAACACTGTCTCATCTACAGACAGACGTCTCGGATCATTTAACAACTGTCTTAGAGGAGACACACAACACTGGACAATACTAACTGGTGGACATACGATTCCAAAGGTAACTAGACAGATAGACAGAAGGACAGACAAATACAGATTGTCAGATAAATAGATAGATAGATAGACAGATAGATAGATAAAAGACAGACACAGATAGACAAACAGACTGATAGAAAGACAGACAGGTAACAGTAACACTTCCATTGACTTGTTAGTTCCATTAGTTAACTCAAACGTAACACTACACCTACACACACAGGAGACGGAACACAGGGGTCTAAATGTGTAGAAAGCAGCACTGGTGGTCTTGGAGGTGAGGGTCTAATGTCAAACTTGGGTTCTGATGGTTATGCTGGTGCTGACCCACCTGAGCTGTGCGGGTCCTGGTCCTCAGGAGAGCGACCCTGTGAGACGAACAGCACTGTTACTGAGTTCTGGTGCTGGAGCACTGTGTCGTGTTCTGGACCAAGACGTTTCTGCAGGGTCTTACCTGCTGTACGACCCCCACTTCGGAGGGGGGCCGAGGGGTCGGGGCTGTGGTCGGTGCGAGGCTCATGTGGAAGTCCTAAGGGGCTCGGTGGGGTGTGTGGAACAGTGCTCGGCTGAACGACCGGTTTGACACCGCGGCCTGCGTGCCGGAGTCTCTGGCAGGTTGGGTCCATATTTAGCCTCACCCTCAGGGACACGCGAGCCGGACGGGTGCGCTCAAATCTGCACGCTCGAGCACTAACTAGGCAGCCTAAGTAGTGCACGGCACTTAAACCACTCTCAACGTCCCCTAGAACCAAAAGGGACGAAAAGCTTATTCATATTAACACTGTGGTGCAGTGGGTCGCACTGTTACCTCACACCGCTTTGGTTGGGGTTCAAATCCCGGTTGCGCGGAGTGTGCAAACTCTTCTCGTGGTGGCTTTAGTCTCTTCTGAGGTTTCTTTTCTCTCCCACAGTCCAAAGACATGGCTGTCAGGTGAACTGTGGATTCTAAATTGACTGTGTGTCCTGCGGTGGGCTGGGTACCTGCCTAGCGCCCGTAGACCCTGGAATAGTCTCTGGATACCTGTGACTTTAGTAAGGATTAAGCAGTTGTGCAGAAAATGAATGAACACAGTCATTCTAAAGACACATAAACACAATCTCATAAACCCATATCAGACATGTCAAATTTTGAGACATTTCATTTAAAATACAAGGTTCTAGATGTAGTGCCTTTCACTGTGCACTTATTTTTTAGATGTTCCTCATTTGGTAGGATCTTTTGAAGGTGGGATTATGAGGCTGAGAAACAAAAACACAAAACTAGCTTTTTTTAATTACAAAAATGTAGAAAAATTCTAACTTTAGAATAAAAACTGTGGATTTGTAGGTCATTTACATTTTCACTGTACTTCTTTAAACCCTCGTTCTTTATTTACATACAAGTGCGTCTGTTTAAATCTAAAAAGTAAAAGAATAAAAGTTAAAATGTGTTTTTTCACTGGCCAAGTGTGACCCTCGTCTACAGAAACTGAATAAACGTTCCAATATTAGATTGATTATTGTGGGCTAGTCACACATGAAACTAATCTATAATGCAGATGAGATTAATCAATAAAGCAATATTGTAATATATTGGGATCAAACACCTTTTACATTAAGATGAATTGAGGCAGGGGTAAACAGTTGGGCAGTTTGGATGTCCCCCTAATGAAACATAGGCCTTCCCACCCAGTCTGAATTCCACCAGTTTATTTCAGCATTCTGGCACAATTCAGTGCTTGTGGATGAAAAGAAACTTCAAAATGTTTCACTGCAGAGACACTTTACAGTGGCGGTGATCAGAACCAGACGTCACATCATCTATAGACACAGTCATTTTCATTACTGTCCAAACGCACCACTGAACCTATAGTGTCTATATGGAATGACAATGATGGGAAAAGTGAAATATAACTGTTCTTTTGCCTCACAATGCCCTGCATGTTACCCTCCACCATTAATGGATTTTTTAAATGTTTTTGTCGAAACCCTCTCAAAGCATTAGGCAATGTAATGAAAACTGTCTGATGACCTTCAGTGAGGGGTCTTTTAGAGGCCTTTGGCTCTTCAGAGATCTGGTTCCATTCCCCTCTGTTGAAATGTCATGCCATTGTATTGTGGGGCCTCTAGTGACTCCCACCCCTAGCAAATAGCCAACACAGCAAGGTGGTGACTGTTTTGTCAAAAATCCTCCAACGCTGCAGCAGCTGAACGTTTAGTAACAAAAAAGGCAATAAAAACCTTTGAGAACTTTTCTTCCAACCAAATCCTTTATTAATCGTCTCTTTACATACTTCACCAAAACAATGAGGCGCGTCTTAAGCTTTCGAAGGAACAGAAAGCAAACAAAAAGATGAGTAAGCACCAGCTCAAAAGTATCTTCCTTTACTGATCAGAACCTGCCTTTTTCAAGCCAACTTCACGTACCCCACCCCAACACACATCACTTTACTCCCTCCACCGAGGAGCCTGAAGGCCAGCTGCCCAGATAACTTCAGTCACAGTCCGTCAGACAGAGAGAAAATGGGAATCGCTACCATCTACATGAATGTAGCCAATCAGCCAAATGCTTCTGTAGTTTAGCATTAAAGCAGTGAGGGTCAAGGAATGGCAGCTTATAGCCCACAAACCAGGACCAGGTCGAAACCAACACATACCTCAGAACCTTCAGTAAACCTTCACTTTAATTTGGGTTAAATGCAGAGAAAGAATTTCACACCGTTCACATTGTGCGCAGTCCTCTGATGTGACGACAAGGTACCACTTCACTTTTCTTTAAAGTACAGTGTATTTTTGAACACACTGTAAAGCGTACTGTTCTTTAGAACTGACTTGTAGCTCATTACTCATAGCTTCAAAACCAAAGAAGCAAACTGGGCTGATTGGCTACACTTGGTTTAAGGAGCGGACTGTCCATTTTTGACAAGTTATCAAGCTCACTGGACAATCTTCAGCTTAGTAATCAACTTGGCAGTATGCCATCGGCGAGACGAGGTGTGGTCGTCACGATCGCAGCACTGAGCGAAACATCCTGCGGCCGCAACGTGAGACAGCTGCTCATGTTCGCTATGGTAGAAGGAGGTTAAAATGTAACAGACTGCTATGGCTAGCTGTCAAGTAATAAAATAAACTGTTTAAACGAAAAACCTTAAAGCTGAAACAATACGGCGGAAGGCGCTCTTTCACAGGTAAAGGCGACGAGATTCCTCAAGAGCAAAAAGTGAAAAACTAAATCTGCATCGGGAAACCAAGCCCAAACCAGCTTTATATTTCAAGTTAAAACAACGAAAAAACCCTCACTCAACGTTTGCATACTTATGCAAAGCTTTCGAATTCATTCTATATCTTATTTTTAGATGAAATATTCCTATATAAATGTCATATAAAAAGGCGACACACCAAAACCAAAGTATTAGAATGAGGTGCTTCGAAACCCGCTAATTTGCAGAGGAAGAAAAAGCGCAAACAAGAGAACCTACACAGAAAAGTTGTTATATAGAAGGGACCTGGCTTCGAAATGTTATCGTTTTTGGTTGATATCACAAGCTAAACGTAATGCCAGCCTGCCTGCTCTACCTTGTTTAGTAGGTCGTCGTCATGCGTAGTAAGACGTATTTGGCACAAGAGCTAAACTGGCCAAGGGCTTTGGAAAGACTTTCTTATAAGAAACTACTATTTATGCTTTGCTTCAAAAGACTGGCCTTAATAAATGTTGACAAATTTCTCTTCATAACTTATTTACATTTGTGCCTTTCTATATGTATTCCTAGCCTATTGCAGGGGTTCATAAGGAGGCTCTGGTGTTTTCTTTGCTCTTACACACTTTATCCAACTCAGTAGCTCATTAACAGGACGTTCCTGTGATGCAGTAAGTGTGTTAATGCAAATAAAACATTGGAGATGTGCAGCGCCAGGGTCCTCCGGGACCACCCACCTATTGCCTTTGGGACCTAAGTGCTTTTATGGGCCAAAGCACAGTGAATATTCACCATTCACCAACAAACACCAACATTAAGTTTGGCAGTTGGCTTAATACTGTTCTGGCATCTAGAACTGACGAGCCAAGTCAAGCATTTGGAAGAGGAATCTAGAACATAGTGAACATTTTGAAGCCGATTCCCAACCCTGGTCCTGGAGGGCCTATTGCTTTCATTTAGTGTTATCCATGCTATCAACGTAATCTAACTACTTCTGAAGTCAAGCATGTCGGTTAGAGCAGGGACAACACTAAATGTGAGGGGAAAATGACCAGAGTTGGAAACCTCTGTTCTAGAGATTTATAGTAATCATTCAGGAACAACATGCCAGCACATTTGCTGGTGTTTGCTGGAGAACTTGAGCTTGGTATGCTCTGGGCATCAGAGCCTCTACAAAGTATAGAAAACCCCAATAGAAAAACCGAGGGAAGTACTATAGGTCGAGTGAATCTAAGAGACGAGGTGGTTTTATCTTGCAAGAACCGGTCGTCACTATGAGCACAGGTTCGGCATTGTGGGTCTATCCGGGTACAAGGAGTGCTGGGGGTTTCCCAAAAGGCAGTGCACTCTCGGGGCAACGAGGGTGTCTCTGAAGAGTGGCCACGGGGATGAAAGGACCTTCACTGAACAAAGCGGGAGACGGCCACGGTAAAGCCAGCCAGGTGTACCAGGACCGATGATGGTTTCCAGAGACGTTACGAGCTCCGCACTGGGACAGGGAAAAAAAGTCCAGGTGGCCGTGACAGAGGAGTGGCTCAGTGCAGTCCGGCGAGGGGTCAGAAGAGGTGAGGACTGAGAAGAGGGAGCCGAACAGAGAGAGTGCAGAGTTCTGATAGTAAGAAGAGTGCGAGGTGGGGTCGTGATGGTGGTGAAAATCTGGTACGATGGGAGCCCGGGGGTTTTGGCTTTCGTTCCCCAGAATGCAACAGCGAGGATGGGGGGCTGCGGCAAGGCCATGTGACTGGAGGCTGGAGATCCTTTCAGAGGACTGGAGAAGGGCAGAGTCCATCAGACTGACCGGGCCGAAAGGTGAGCGACTGGCGTTCGGCAGGCTGAGCTGGTGCAGGACGGCAGAGGCTGCGATGAGTCCGGCTACGCTGGTCAAGTAGAGAAGACCCAGCATACAAGTGACCTGTAGCATTGAAAAAGGTAACCTTTCAGCTTCAGAGATTACATCCGACTGTGTGAGAACTTTCTGAACAGAGTTTAAAAGACTTGTGCTAAACCTCATCATTAATGGAGTGATAACATTAACACAGCTGATAAAAAGAGCTAGCAATTTAACCCTCGAACTGTGTGTACCACTAACGGTATACAGGTGTGAGAATAAGGAAAATAGGTCTGTGAGAGTTTAAATGAGCTAATGTCACATGAAATGAAATCGGTTAAAGTTATATTCTGTTTAAATAACTGGTACATTGCTCTTAGTTTTCAATGCATGATATATGAACCGACTGTTTGCGTCTACCTTAGCAAAGTGCTGATAGATGGCCATTAACGCCTGCCTCCAGGCAGACTGCTCAAGCAGCACACACAGGTCGGTGTAGGTGAACCAGCCCCTCTTCATACCCTGCCGTTCCGCAATGCTGACAGAATGAGATGATAAATAGTGATTGAGGATGTGACAGATTAAAAAAAGAACAGAGACTACTACTGTTTTAATATTCTTTCAAATATGTAAGACATTTGAATGCAATCAGTCAAACTATGCACTACTGATGTGAATATCATAATGTTTGTATTATACATGCTTTCCAGCATCATAAAACATGAGCCCATTTTTGTATTTTTCCCCCCCATTATTATATAACTGTATTTTTCAGACAGTTAGCAGACTTAAGAAGGGAAAAAAATAAAATACCTGGTCTCAAGGTGGTTGAGTACATTGAAGAATTCACTGGGCTCGGTGAACAGACTCCAGTCCTGAAACATAAAAGGTAGCTTGAAATCAAGTAATGAAACGACAGCAAACGCCTTTTAAAAGGAACCTCCATCTGTAATAATGGCTAGGCCAATACAGTCATAAACCTACAGCAAATCAGTGTTAAGTCACGACATCTGAATATTTACAGCCTGTACAAAACACTGGTATACTGCATTGATTGTACTTCAATAAGCCATTTGGAAATCATTTGAGAGTAGGGCTAACAGATTTGATAAATGTAATAAGCAGAATGCAAAACAAATGGGAAAGCTTTTCAAATAACTAACAGCACAGAGGTTCAAGGATAGACGTTTATCTTAATGCTAGCTTGTACCCAGTTACATGCAGTGCTTCAACACACAGACTGCTCTGGAATGATGGCTGGGTTATCATTAACAAATGAGACCAGGCTAGCTAGGTGTCTGGAACAGCAAGAGACTTAAACAGACTCTGTACAAATAGGGTCAGCTTCAAAGTTATTTGGACTAGCCTTTCTTTTTCAACCCTACGTAATCCAGGACTAGGCTTAATCCCTGTCCAGAAAACTGACCCTTGATGTTACAGGCTTAATTATGAAACATACACTATATGCATATATGACTCACAATTGCACTGAGAAAGTTCAGCTCCAGGGTGTTGACAGTCTGGACATCCAGTTTGCCGGCCGCGCCCCACTCATCATTGAAAACCTCCTCTTCTTCACCTTCATCGTACAAATACTTGCTGGCCACCATCTGTTGATGACCACAGAGCACTTATTTTTATTTTTAGGAACAATAATTAAATCGTAATTAAACCAAAGAAAAAGAGCCTTTCCAGAACTTTGTCTGCCGAAGCTTGTTCAGCTCCACCCCCTCGTTCCTTTTTTTCCCCTTCAGATCTGCATCAATCTCATTATTAAACTTTAGTGCCCTCAGTTGACAGAAATCCATCATAGCGACGGAGAACTTTAATCCATGCAGTCTTATGATCATGATTGTTCAAAAATGCACACTGTACTGACTGTCTAGATTACATTTCACATATATGATATTAACAGCAGCACCTCTGTGCACTAAAACAGACCTAATTCAAGCAGTTCACACTCATTTCTGGTTTACTGAGAACAGAATCTACACTTTGAAGCCTTTAGACCTGTGTCTCTGAATAACAGTGTCTTGTGACTCACCATAGATATCAAAAAAAGGTCAGAGGACGAAATCTGTTGCAGGTACTCTGGGTTTCTGTGTCGGAGCCTTTCGATGTAAACCAGGGCTAACATCATAGCGCAAGGTGAGATGCATGCCTCTCTGGAAGTTAAAGAAAAGTGGATTTTTAAGGCAAAATTTCCAGTGCAATACACATTACATTGATGACAAATTGATTTCCCTCAGGATAAATAAAGTTCTTTCTTATTAAACAAAGATTACTGCAGGCATGTGCTAGCAGGTAAAAAAAAACAAAACCTCACCTTGCTACATGAGCTGCATATTTCTTGTGGAGCTTTCGTATTGGGCTTGGGGCAGATTTCTGGAGCAATTCAACCGCAATATCTGGTGTGGAACAAACGTAAATGATTATTTTGGGCAAAAAGGAGGTAAATTGTCCTGCTTCACAAGAATTAAAACAACAAATCGACCAACAGACCAATCAACCACACAAAACAAATATACTGTCATCGCCAAACCTTACCATTTTTGTTGTTTTTTGTGTAATTTTAAAACACTTTTGTACATGAGCATACATTCTACATCAAGAACATCCCCCTCCCCCTCCCTTGATTAACTATTTTGCTGATTTTATACTTTTGACAGCAACAACATGCAAAGATAAATACCCTACCTTTGGTGAAGTAACAACTCAAGAAAAGGTAAACCTCCTGGAGAACTTGTCGTGAAACATTTTGTATTCTTTAGTAAATTCGTTTCTTGACAAGTTAGGCAGCATTACACATTTTTAGGACAAATTTTGATTTACAAAAGTAAACAAGGGTTTGTCATGTCTACAACACACATCTAGTTTGATTTGGGCTGCAATCTGAATTATGATCTGAGGTTTCAGATGTAATGACGATGGTAAAACAGTGGTAAATGTGGAAAATCTAATACTAAAGATAGTCTTTGTAGATACAATTTTGTCTCTTAAGGAGGCTCCACCTCCAAAATCACATCTGGGTATCAGGTCGTGTATTTATAAACAGTTTGAGTGATGATGTGGAGGAGCTTTTAAAGGCATTACAAACTTCAGAAGTTTGGTCTCTAACAATTCTGACTCAAAGTTTGTCTAGAGACACTGATGCCGAAAAAGAGGTTTTTATTCCACATCTTAACTAGTGAATCAGTGGAATTCCACCTCAATATAATTTAAGTGGAGGACATGTGAATTATTTTTCTCACAAATGTCTCGATGTTTGGATTCATCAAAGTGTTTCTAGAGCTCATGGAGAACCTGAAAAAGCACAGAGAGCACATGGAGAACCTGAGAGAACTTGGGACCCCCCACCAGTTAGAGCAGGAATGCAGTCTATCATTAGAAACGAGACTGAACGACTAGGACAATGCGTGAGGTAAAAGTTACATGAGATTAGGGATTATTCAAGTTTTATTATCTTATAAACAAACAAGAATGAAAAGAAAATTGAAGTGAATTCACAAAGTAGTCTTAAACCCACCAGTCACAGGACAGGAGAGAGCCTCCAGAGAAGAGTCCTGGTCCAGGCCATAATACAGACGCTTCCTCACACGGTCTGCCAGCTGCTGGTGTCCATGGAGAAACTAGATCGACAGAAGACACATCAAAATATTGTTACGATTTAGTAAAAATGTCTGAAAAGTTCTCTGACCCACCTGCTGGAAACATAACGCCCTAACTTCCCCACCGCTAGCCTATCAGTTAGCCAAGCTAAGCTAACTAACACAAAAAAAACACCACTAAAATAAACATTATGTCCACACTTTCTGAAAATCACCCCCATAACAACATCCTTGTGTGTAAAAGAGCAGCAAACTAACAACATTGTCCACCCCAACAAAAAAATACACATATATCGAGGCCTCCCGCTAAAAGTTAGCCTCAGAAGATTAGCAGGCCACGCTAGCTTCATGTTGAAATCAAAGTCGACTAGGTTTAAAATGACTGAAAATAAATGACACACCTAATAGAAATTAATTTAAATGTCGTCCCAGTGTCGTTATTTAACTAAATGATCGATCCGGACTCTGGGAAGCTAGTTTGCAGTTACCCAGGCGAGGCTAAATTGAATTTTCCGTTCCACCTTAAATACTGCTTCAGTTACAATGGAAGCCCAAAAAGTCCAAAGCGCTACAGCAGTACGACTTAAGGTGGATCGCAATCAGCTTCCTGCGGTCTAGCTGTTTCCGAAGAAAAGAAATACCCAAACCCTGCTTTTCTGTACCGTAAACTCCTGAAAGTCGGAGAAAGGAAACGTTCGCTCGTCAAACAGCTCGCCGAAGTCCATGTTCGAGACCTAAAGAGCGGACATTAAAGAGCAGGCGTCCTGGTAAACATGTAGAAAGGCGTCACCCTCGTCCTCCTCTCAGCTCTCAGAGACCGGAGGGACGGAGAGACACCGCTGTTAACAGCGGGCGCTCAGAGGCTACATGGACAAAAGTATTGGGACAGTACGCAAAAAGCAAATTTTATGACATTGCTTTTAAACACATTATATGGACAAAAGTATAAGAACGCCTGACCATTACAAAAACAGGGACTTTATCGACATTGCATTCAAATACATAGACTTTAATATAGAGTTGGTCCCCCATTTGCAGCTATAAAAGTGTGTCCCAATACTTTTGTCCACATAGTGTGATAGTTTTGATTGCGCTTCTAAAGCTTCTCACATAAAAAAAACTACTACACAAAAATGACATTGGATACCTGTGATTGGATCATTTAGAGATGATTTTGGCCAAAACATACTTAAAATGTGTCAAGGAAATACATTAAATATTATTTATGCTGTAGACAGCGGGCACCTGGTTCAGTTGTCCACTACTTTAAAGAAATAACCTCCCGGCTTTGTTTAGTAAGTAAGTAAATAAATAAATACTCTTAACCCTCTTAGGGAGGGAAATTGCTGACCTACAGATTCTGCTTGTGTTCCTACACCCTTCATTTTACCAAACAGACACAGGACATTTTGATTAAAAAAAACATACATTTAGCACAACTACTCCAGTCACAAAAATAATGTAATAACAGGATATTTGATTACAGCTGGAGTACCAAACCCATGGTGCTGGGGTTTCACTGTGGGATGTGTAGTTTCTCAGAACAAAAATGTAATATTACAATTCAGAGCATGTACAGTTGTGGTCAGAGGTTTACATACACTTGTAAAGAACATGATATCATGGCTCTCGAGTTTCCCGTTATTTTTTCTCTCAGATGTTTTTCTCTGATAGAATGAATGGAACAGATACTTCTTTGTCACAAAAAACATTCATGAAGTTCAGTTCTTTTATGACTTTATTATGGGTTAACAGAAAAAAGTGATCACATCTGCTGGGTCAAAAATATACACACAGCAACATGAATTAGCAATTTTCGTGACTTAGAAAGTTGTATCAGTGAAATGGGCTTCATAGCATGACCTCTTAACTTTTTGTGAGTGACTTTAGCCGGTGACTTCTCTGAGGCCATTGAAATAGGGCTCACTGGACACAAACGCCCACAAACGCTACAATGGGAAAGTCAAAGGAGCTCAGCATGGATCTGAAAAAGCGAATTATTGACTTGAACAAGTCAGGAAAGTCACTTGGAGCCATTTCAAAGCAGATGCAGGTCCCAAGTGCAAACAATTGTTTGTAAGGATAAAGTGCATGGCACTGTTTTGTCACTGCCACGATCAGGAAGAAAACGCAAGCCATCACCTGCTGCTGAGAGAACACTGGTCAGGAGGGTGAAGAGTCGACCGAGAACCACCAAAAATCATATCTGCCAAGAATTAGAAGCTGCTGGAACACAGGTGTCGCTGTCCACAGTCAAGTGTGTTTTGCATCTCCATGGACTGAGAGGCTGCCGTGCCAGAAGGAAGCCCTTGCTCCAAAAGCGGCACCTTAAGGCTCGACTGAAGTTTGCTGCTGATCTCATGGACAAAAAAAAGACCTTCAGGAGGAAAGTTCTGTGGTCAGATGAAACAAAAACCGAGCTTTTTGGCCACAATGCCCAGCAATATGTTTGGAGGAGAAAAGGTGAGGCCTTCAACCCCAAGAACACCATGCCCACCATCAAGCACGGTGGTGGTAGTGTTATGCTGTGGGACTGTTTTGCTGCCAGTGGAACTGGTGCTTTACAGAGAGGAAATGGGAAAATGAAGAAGGAAGATTACCATCAAATTCTTCAACATAACCTAAAATCATCAACCCAAAGGTTGGGTCTGGGGTGCAGTTGGGTGTTTCGACAGGAGAATGACCCCAAACGCACATCAAAAGTGGTAAAGGAATGGCTAAATCAGGCTAGAATTAGGGTTTTAGAATGGCCCAAGTCCTGACTTAAAGCCCATTGAGAACTTGTGGACAATGCTGAAGAAACAAGTCCATGTCAGAAAGCCATCAAATTGAACTGAACTGCAGCAATTCTGTCCAGAGGAGTGGTCAAAGATCCACCGGAAGCTTGTACCAAAAGCACCTAATTGAAGTGAAAATGGCTAATGGACATGTAATCAAATATTAGCACTGCTGTATGTGAGCAGATGTGATCACTTTTTTCTGTTAACCCATAATAAAGTCATAAAAGAACCGAACTTCATTAATGTTTTTTGTGACAAAGAAGCATCTGTTTCATTCATTCTATCAGAGAAAAATCAGAGCTGTAGAAATAACGGGAAACTCAAGAGAGCCAAGTGTATGTAAACTTTTGGCCACAGCTTGTATTATATTGTATTTGTACACATTGTAGGACATTGTGTAACAAACTTGTGGTCTGTCTTTACAAACAGTTCTTTGGAGAACTTCAGTTAGAGGAACTCTTAGTGACCCCTTCATTATTAAAAGTGTGTACTCTTGTTCTTTATTGTGTACTGTTGGGGTTTTCTGGCCCACCCCCTGTTTCAGACTGTCCAGAGAAAGATCTGACGAGGCATCACAGACCAATAGAACTTGCAAAGTGAGAAAATTATTTTTATTTTTCCACAAAGAAAATCCACATTTACAATACATGTGTACAGAGAGGGTATTTTTCCAGTGAGTGCAGACAGATACCCTCAGAAATATACAAACATTCCTCAAAAACGTAGCATTGCTTTGGGCTCCATCACGTTTAACTAATCAGCTTTACAGTAATCCCCCGTTACTCACGGTGGTTGCGTTCCTAGAGCACCCGCCTATAGTGAAAAACCGTGTTGTGTTTTAGTTAAAAAAAAAAAAGTGTAAACCTTAAATATGCGCCCAAATACGCTCCCACAACAGTTCAATTTCATTTTATACTCCGTTAAATACATTACGCTTAGCGAAAATATAAAGATAAGGAGAGAGAGAGACACACACAGCGCGCAGCAGAGAGGTGTGTGTGTGTGTGTGTGTGTGTGTGTGTGTGTGTGTGTGTGTGAGAATGGGAGAGGAGGGAGGTTTATCGTGGTTTCTAGCGGCTTGAGTTGTGGCCGAAACAACTCCATTGTCACAGGGATCATTGAATAAAGTGCTTGAGTTCAATCAATCCGGTGTCTGTTTATCTGGCGGGTCACTACAATATTTTTAATAATTTAGAACTAACCACGCCGAGATGCAGCGAGAGAAACAGAGACAGAGAGAAACAGAGAGAGAGACAAAGAGAAAGAGAGAGAGCGAGAGAGAGAGAGAGAGAGACGCCGCCCAGCAGAAGTGAGAGAGAGAGAGAGAGAGAGAGAGGGAGAGAGAGAGACGTCGCCCCGCAAA
>JBBJLR010133038.1:0-17249 GCA_037577145.1 Brachypetersius gabonensis | reverse complement strand
TGTGTGTGTGTGTGTGTGTGTGTGTGTGTGTGTGTGTGTGTGTGTGTGTGTGTGTGTGTTCGTGTGTGTGTTCGTGTTCGTGTTCAGTGGCTGACCAATGAAACTGACCAAATTTTAGTTAAGTCGCAAGGTTATTTATAACACTGTTTTTATTTCTATCGTCTAAGACTTGAGTATGTTTTAAAAAGAGAACTTCCAGCTTCCACTTTATCATTTCAGCACCTTTCTGTCTTTCTATTTTTTAATCAGTATGATGGGTGTGTCTATCCTGCCCTGCAGTATAATGCAGGGTTTAAAATGACTGTTGAGTCACTTTAGGGCTGCAGGTGGCAGTGTTGGATTACAAACTGAGCTAAGCTTTTGTCAAAAAATGTAATTTTTTATGTCATTTCAACCATACACACGGTATACAGGGAAATTAAATAAGGTTTCTCAAGGCCCATGGTGCAACACAAAGAACAAAAATGGAACACCACAAGACGACACAAGTACAGGCAGGAAAGGACTAACGAGAGAATGCAAAAGATGCAACAATACAATAATTTACATGGCAAGATAAAATACAGTGCAATTGATTGGAGTGGCAATGCTAATGTGAGTACACTATTATGGCATAGTGTATTCTAGTAGCAGTGTTGTTAATTGTGCAATAAATAATGTGAAGGAATGCGAAGATTGAGGTAGATGGCAATAAATAATTGTGCAAAATAGCAGGTAGCATCAACAGGATTAGAAAAATGTACACCATATAAATAAATAGGGTTTTTACAATTGTCACTGTGGGGAGGTGTGCTGTCCTCAGTCACCACAGGAAGTAGAAATGCTGTTTGGCCTTCATGGTGATGGAGCTGGTGTTAAGCGTCCACACGATGTGAACAGCATTGAAGTTGGTCCTCTGGATGATCTCGCCATTGATTGGTCGAGTGGTCACGTCAACAACCGTCTGTTGTTTTGTCCACGTACAGAGGTAGGATGTTGGTTTACATCAGTCCGTTAGCTGTTGCACCTCTTCTCTGTATGCCACCTTATTAAACCCACCAACATCTTGATAATTAGCAAACTTGATGATGTGGTTTGAACTGTGCATTGCTGCACATTTGTTGGTCATCAGCGTGAACAGCCTTGGGGACCACTGTGCTCAGCGAGGGAGCATGTTGAATACGGAACTGAAGTCCATGAATAGTGTTCTAACATAAATGTCATAATTTTTTGTCATCCGGATTGGTGAGGGCTAGGGAAGGGTTCCCGGGGATGACATCATTCGTTAAACAGTTTGGATGACTTGCAAACTGCATGGGATCCAGCGAGGGTGCAGCTGTGATTTTATATACTTCATGATGGGCCTCTTGAAGCACTTCATCATGATTGTGTGTGACAGGATATGGTCATTGAGCCACAACACTTACAGCTTCTTTGGCACAGGCATGATGGTGGAGCCTTTGAAGCATGTTGGAACTATGGTAGTGCTATATAGTTGAATTATAATGATGATATCTCTCAGAACATGTGCCAGTCGGTCTGTGCATCCTCTGAGCACACGACCAGGAATGTTGTCTGGTCTGGTGGCCTTCTGTGGGTTGACTGTAAGCATAGTCCTCTTCACATCAGTCATGGTCAGACAGGGCACCTGATCATTAGGGGTTGCTGTGGCTGCCTTTGCTGCCATGTCATTCTGTGCCTTAAAACATGCATGAAAGTCATTTATCACATCAACTCTCCACAGCACAGGAGCCCTGTGTCTTTCTCTATGATGCTCTTTAATTATTGTAATAGCTTGCACATCAGGATGCTTCTGGGTTCTTATGGATTTTCACATACTTAAAGTGAAAAGTGTTGGGATACAGATGGATAAAAAGAGTTTAACCACACTTCTCCACTTTGATTTTAATAGGAGTAGCTATATGGTACGATGTGTGACCAGCATGTTTAACTGTAGGATAAAGAGAGGTAGGAAAATGGTCTCAAAATAAACCAAATACATTTTATAAGTGAAAATTAATTAAAGAACAAATTAGGGTATGGCACATTGTTCGATTAGTTAGAGGTGGATTAATTGCTTTATATAATTTTAAAAAGTAGTGTGTTTATTGGCTAGTGAAAGTATTATTAAGCAAGGTGTACCAAACCATGACATTAACTGCCAAACCACTGCAGTTAATGCCAAGACCTAGAAACAACTGCCAAGCAATAGCAAGAACTACCAAATCGTAGCAAGATTAATGCACAATATTTTCTGGTATAAGAAGGCTTCTCTGACTGCTATGCTTGCAATGAATTGATTGTTGGAGAAATGCTGCAGACATTGATTAGGTAAATTAGGGTTCAGACAATCCTTTGTCAATCCTTTCAGTTTTTCCCCCTATATGCTTGGATGTGCTCAGAAAATGTTTTGTCTGTGGTGTGGGGGTTTGGTATGGGGCATGATAGTATATTGCACAGCCTAATGTGCCTCTTGCGAGCCTATTGTGGCTCTGTCTCATTGTGTCTATGAGCGTCTCTTTACTATTGCAGTCTTTGGTGGCTGTATGTGATCTAACAATAGGTGACAGGCTTTTCTCCTGGGACAGGCTAAGTTTACTTGCTAGCAGATGCTGGCTAGTTACACCAACTCCTCTGTTCCCGTCAGTACCCTCAAGCTAGTCAAGATGGAGTGGGATTTTTTTTTCCTTGTTGCTGTTTTTTTAGTCTCTGTTGTTCCATTTGTTGGCACATTTTCAGTTGAACTCAGGTCTACAGGAATCAGGAATGCAGCAATTTTCCTGCAACCAGACCCATTCCTGTATTCCGCAATACCATGCAAGCACAAAATAGCCAAGTGAGGACATGAAAACAAGCTACTGTGGGTGGAATAGCATTACAAATGCTGGAATACCATACCCAGGTACAGTTTGGGTTTGCACATTTTAAAGAGTTTCCTCCCTAATTCTGTGAGAAAATATTTAGCATAAGTAACCAAACAAAAATATAGAAGGCTTGAGAGTTTGTGCAGCTAATTTTGGTTTTATTGCATGCAACTAGCAAAAGAAGTAATCGATGAACCACCCACACTTATGTGATCAGCAAACTTAATGTGGTTTGAGCTGTGATTTGCTGCACAGTCATGAGTCAGCAGCATGAACAGCAGTGGACAGAGCATACAGCCCAGAGGAACCCCGTGCCCAATATGTTGGAGCAGGAGATGTAGCTCCTGATCCTGCCTGACAGGTATTCTAGTCAGGATGTCCAGAATCCAGTTGCAGGTGGAGGAAATCGGGCCCAGCAGTCAGCTTTTCAATCTCAAGCTGAATAGATTAATCAGCATTCAACATCATTAAAGTAAACATAAGCCTCACATAAGTGTCCTCTTTGTCTAGATGGATTAAGATAAAGGGTAGTAGTGATGCCATCATCCATTGAACAGTTGGGATGATAAACAAGCTGTAGGGGGGCTGCTGAGGGGAGGCAGCTATGACTTTGAGATAGGAGTTTGAAGATGTTAACTGGGCTATAAACTGTGACTTAGTGTGGTGGTAAATTCTTGTGGTATTTAAAATAGTCTATATATAACTGTCCTTGGGTCTTTCCTGGACAGAATGAAGAGAGCCCATCCAGTTGAATTTCAAAGTCTGGAACTCAGATCACTGAGCCACATTTCAGTGAAAACCGCAGCTGTCCCTAAACACCTGCTGGACAGTTTGCTGGAGACTTATTTAGCTCAGTTTATTTTCCAAGGTGCAGGCATTTGCAAGTAGGATGAATGGGTTTGGTGGCCAGCTTGAGGTATCTTTTAGCCTAGCACAGACCCCTATTGTACTTGTACAGACTTGCCTATTGTACTTTTGCTTCCTCGTTCACAGCTTACTGTATCCCCTCTCCTAACTAGCAGCATCAGGTGATGCTGAGGCCTGGTCCCTATAGCAAGCTGAGGTTGGGAGGTCACTTACTATGTGATTTAATAATTGGGTGTCTGGAGAAATAGTGGGTATACTATATCTGTAGACTCACCTATACATGTTAGGGTGGGGGTCCTCAAGAAGACCCCATTCCAATTGATCAGTGCTTCAGCCTACTAACCCTGTTTTACTGTCAAGAAAAATCAGACATGTTTGTTTTTTCTGTTCAGCTAGTAGGCATAGGAATTACTGTACTTAGTAGCATACTCCACACTGTTACAGCCTCATTCAGGATCAATCTTATTAGGCTGTAAAAGTTGCTGTAGCTCTGACAGATTGGCTAAATAAGTAGAAAAGCTTCTGGCAAAACCAGCTGTACATTTTGTCAATTTCCATTTTAGGATGGTCATTATTCATCCAGCCAATTTTGATTTCCTGGTTTTTCACAGAAAGCCTGCCTTATTGATGGTGTTGACATTGGTCAATTTATATGTAAATTAGCTCTAAAAGCATTCTAGTTAACAACTGTCAAGTGAAGAGCACAGAGAGATGAATCTGCCTATAGGGGGAGCTGTAGGTTAAACCAAAAAAGTGACCATAAGTTTGAGATCCTACACTGGCAGTAAGAGGAATGTTTGGTGCGGATTATACCACCTTATTCTGTTCCGAACAAAAAAAAAAAAGTTCATTTTTGTCCTTTTTTTTAAACTTAAAGTACATGTTGTTCAAATGAATAAGGATATGGGAAGAAATAGATAATGTATATGTATGACAATGTTTTGACACATTACTAGTCAAAATGGACTAGTCAAAAACTGTCAAAAACTCTGGATCCAATTAGTTTTTCAATCCATACTTGTGCTGTTCTAAATCCCTGCTGATTTTGATCATGCATCCCTTATTCGATAGTATCGTTTTTCATCATCGCTTTAGACGACAAAAAATGTATGCACAAACATTTGTAAAATGTACTTTTTAAGTGAGTATCTCTTTACTTAATCCGAAACCAAGCTGTTTTTACAGTAGACCTGTTACATTTAATGAAGTGAAGTGACGGGTAAAGTAAGACACATTCAAGTGGTACCTGTCAAGGTGTAAAATATATTAGGCAACAAGTGAAAAGTCAGTTTTTCAAGTGTTTGAAGCAGGAAAAATAGACAGATGGAAGGCTCTAAGCAACTTTGACATTCACCAATGTGTGATGGCTAGACAACAGGGTCAGAGCATCTCTGAAACAAAGTCTTCTGAGGTGTTCCTGATATACAGTGGTTGGTACATACCAAAAGTGGTCCAAGGAAGGACAACTGGTAAACTGGCAACAGGGGCATAGGCATCCATACTGCATATGGGGATGAGTCAGAGTGCCCTTGATGACCCCTGTCTACCACTAAAGTCCACAACAGGCATGTGGCCTGGTCTGATGAATATCTCTCTCTTTTTTTAAACATGTGGATGGCTGCATGTTGCCTATGAATCATAGGTAGCACCAGGATGCACTATGGGTAGAAAGAAAGCCAGCAGTGGCAGTGTGATGCTCTAGGCAATGTTCTGTTGGGAAGTCTTGGGTCCTGCCGTTCATGTGGATGTTACTATCTAAACATGGTTGCAGACCAAGTACACTCCTTCATGGCAGTGGCCTCTTTCAACCGAATAATGAACCTTAACAGCCTGCTAATATTCTTCAAGAATGTTTTGAGGAACACGACAAATCTCAATCTGGCAGAGCATCTGTGTGATGTTGTGTACAGTCACCATCATCAAGAAATGGCTGACCTATAGTATGGATAAATGATTACAAAATATATAGTGTATTCAATATTGTTATTGGACTTGGCAGAAAACTGCAATTTACACAGTTGTTGCCCCATATGTAGTCAATCAGCCAAGACATTCAAACTTTGCTTCTTTAGTGTAGAACTAACATTGCAAACAAACACAAAGTCAGCAGTCACAAATTTTTTTGGTATTCATGAAAGTCATTATCACAAAAACGTATTTTAGATTAGCACACATTTGTCAAAACATACGCTGTTGTAGGCTTGTCACGATACTGAAATTTCTACTATATTTCTACTATCTACTATTTTCGATACTACAGGTGGAGAAAAAACAAACACAGGAACTTTTTAAACAAAAGAATTAAAGTGTGAATAAAATGCTCCATTTTCTTTGTCTACTCAAAATTGCACTGCGTCTTTAGGTATTTTGAAACATGCTTTATAAATTAAATGTATTATTAGTCTAGTCAAGTTTGTCAACTTAGTCTGATCATTTTAGTCTTATTTTAGTCAGAATTATCCACGACAATTTTCGTCTAGTTTGTGAGATGCTTATCAAAGGCTGCTTATCAAAATGCTATGTGGGAGAGAGAATGTGTGTAATTTCTCTCTCCCTGGCTTTATACAGATTGACGTTGCATCTTGTCTCGTTTTTTTGTGACGTGATAAATGTTCGTTGACGATGATATTTAGTCATAACTTTCGTTGAGAAAGCTGCGTGTAAAATTTCACTAGGTTGTTCCCCGGCCGAGTTACGGGTCTGTCTTGTAAACACCGGGTCTTCCAGGTAGCCTGAATTAAAAAGCTGCCCATGGCATTTAGCTGCATGTTGGCATTTATTACTAGCTCAAATTTTGTCATACTGTGTCCTAAATCGCAGCCATTTATCTCTGCCACCTTAAAAGTGTTGGAGTAGGTTGAGGGAAGGTTGTGTTAACGGAAAATTGTGGACTTGTAGTGTTTTCTAGAAGTGTTTGGCATTTCTAGTACCAAACTAAATAAGAAAGCTGTGGACTCAAAGCATGTCATTGCTGAATTTGGGGTAAATGGAAAATTGTGTGAAATTGCAATTTTAAACAATTTTGGAATACCGAAATATAGGTATTGTGACGACTTTAATTAATACGATTAATAAAGGTATTCTAAATAAATTGATGGTTAGTGGTTAGAGAGCTCATTTGCATATTCTTAACTCATGTGATATTGTTACCGCAAAGGCATATTTTGCTCTTGTGGTTACCAAACTGTACATTGGGTAATTACTAGCTCAGTCATTTTTTGTAATGGCAGCTTCATGTGAAGTCTGCCTAAAGAGTATTTTTTTTCCCCCCATTTAAAGCATGTTTTTGGGCCTTCTTAATGAGACTGCTTGACTGCTTCTCACAAATTTGTCAAAGCCTGAGGGAAAGACTAAGGTGTCGTGCTCAGCTCAGAGTTCTTATCAAGCCAAGCTTTCTTCGCAAACATATTTGGTTAGACTTTACATAGGGCTTGTGTATGATTATCATAATTTACCAGTTGTCCATCCACAGAAGGTAAAGGCTAGCTCAGTTTTTTTGATAGGAAAATGTCAGCCACACAGGCAAGGTAAGTTTGTCAAACTGTGGATTCAAAATACAATGACATAGTAACACAGATTTTATTGTAATTTCTACCATATACACAGTACATAGTAAGAATGGACCATGGTGCAACACAAGAGCAACAATACCACTAAACAAGACAAGACAATGTTCAGTGCAAATGACAATGGCTACCTCAAGGATAAGTACAGTGTTTGACCAGTATTGTATTCAAGCAGCAGAGATGTGCGAGGATGCAAATGTGCAAGAAAATACAGGACAAAAAATATGTGCAATTTTTGAGCAGCAATAAATGATTGTGTAGGTTGTAGTAGCATAAAAACCATGAGAAGAGAGTGTTGTGTTATACAGAATGTGTAATATAAGAGAGTATATTACCTGGGGGCAGGGGGCAAACACAAAGGGGGGGGATTGTATTGCACAGTACACCTAAAAACAATTAACACCAAATGATTGCAAGGCCACCAAACTGCGCAGATGACAGGCAGTATAGAATTAAATGTATGTCATAAATTCTAATAGCAGGAAGAATGCTATTATTATTTTTGCGCTCTCCAGTTGTTCAGAGCCAAGAAAAGTAACCAATTAGTGGCGCTCTTTCTAACCGTCTATCTTGTGTTTACGTACACTATATGGACAAATGTATTGTAATGTCTGACTGTTAAACCAACAAGGACTGTAACAGCTTCTATTCTTCCTGGAAGGCTTTCCATAAGATTTTGGGGTGTTTCTGTGGGAATTTGTGCTCATTCATTCTGTAGATCCTATATGAGGTCAGACACTGATGTTGGATGAGAAGGCATGGCTTACAATCTCCATTCCAGTTCATCCCAAAGGTGTTCATTTAGGACTGCACGCTTATGGCCAAAATGGTAATCATGATTATTTTGATCAATATTGAAATCACGATTATTATTTACAATTATTCATTATTATAGATACATTTTAAACAAACCATAAGTGAACAAGACTTTCAGTTCAAAATGAAACCTCAAATAAAATAAAAAAATAATAAAATAAAATTTACCAAAGATACACACACACGCGCGCACACACTCTCATACACACGCAAAACTGATGACATTTTAGTCTAGTTTGTTAATAAATTTGTATTTTAGTCTCCTTTTTAGATAGGCAGTTCTATTTAACCCAGTCAGTATAGTATTAGTACCAAGTAGAACAGACCAAATCTAAATTTTCTTTTAGTCAAACCTATTTCATAATTCAAACAAGGTTATCTTATTATATTATTGTTACCTTATAAAAGAATACTGTCCATCCATTCCAGACACGGAGACACTCTTGAATTTACTTTTTGCCAACCAACCATGTTAGAACTTGCACACACATTTAAATAAAATAAATAAAATAACTTGGCCCTGCGTCCCAATACTTTTGGTCACGTTATATTTATTCACAGTGCCTCTCAATGGATGTATTGGGACGTAACGTCGTTCAACTTTAAGGCCGAGCGTCCCCATACTTATTTCTCCGCTCCAAGACTTTTTTCAACGTCTCGTCTCGTTTTAGTCAACTAAAATGTAGGGACATTTTAGCACAGTTTTTATTTTGTAAACCACATTTACTCTCGTTCTTATTTGTCAACAATATTACATGATACATTTCGTTTTGTTATCGTCTCGTTTTAGTCGCATGATAAATGTTCGTTGACGACATTTAGTTGACGAAAGCAACACTACATACAGGCGCACGCACACACACAGACACGCACTCACACACTGACTTGTGCTCCTTTTTTAGGCAGTTTACTGAAGCCCTAATCTCTCGTTCGCCCCCTGGTGGCTGGCTGAGAAAGTATTTGATCTGAAATGCAGCAGAGCTGCTTTTAAAATCGCAGACGATCATCTTAATTTAATCGTAGCAGCCAAAATCGTGATCGTGATTACATTTTGATTAATTGTGCAGCTCTACCTTCACTGGAAGTAAAGGGCTGAGCCCAAACCCTGAAAAACAGGTGCGTCCCAATACTTATGTCTGTGTAGTGTATGTTAATCTTGAAGGCACAGTATAAAAACAGGTTGTTTATTATAAGAGATAAATAGAAGTTTGAAAATCATGTTAGCATTTGGAAAACTAAACCACACAGTTACCATGGATGAGGCTTAGGAGACACAAAATGCCAGTTGGTTTTTAGAAACTTTGTTGGGAGAAATTCTAAATCAATTTTGCCTGTTCCAAGAAATAATGTTTGAAACAAGCAAAATTCTATGCAAATGAAAATGACGGTTTTATTAGATAAAACAAGTAGAACAAGGTACATGTTAAATATTGTAATATCCTTATCTTATAATGAAAAATATTGACTAAGGCATGTTGATATAGTTTTGTCATTACATTCCCTCAAATGTTGATCTAGTTATACCTCTGTTCTGCATTTGATGTCATTATTTTATCACTGTTCTCAAATGTTGATTATAGTAAACATGTTAAACATAGTAAAAATGTTTTTCAAATAGATGAGGGGGTGGTGGGTCAAATGAAAATTACAATATTTCATACAGTGTCAACTGCCAGTTAAGTCTTTTTGTGACTATCTGACCATTTAATGCAATTCTAGGCCATTGTAAAGATTTACACATGCTATGCTAATTGCCGTAAATTAGCTTTCTTTACTTGTTAGTTACATTTAACCTTGTGGCTGTAGTTCAAGAAAATTTTTTTGCATAATTTTTGTCTGCCTGACATTTGTGCTGAAGAGAAAATTATGTGAACTTGATTTTTCGCTATTCCTTTGATGGAATTGCCATTCAATTATGCTTTCCAGTCTTGAAATGCCGAAGGCATTGCACATGGTGTGTGTTTGCCCTTCTGTATCACACCTCATTCAGCCCATTACTTGCCAGTTACACAGTGATGTCTCCTTGATGTCTGTCTGTGTTCTGGAAGATTGCTTTATTTAGCTTTTCACACTGCAATTTCATAGACTGGTGTTGGAACTAGAGTGTGAGAGTGCTGTTGAACAAATTAAAGGAAAAAACAACATAAAATTGTATGGTGTTGAGCCACCATAAGCCGGTAGAACAACTTTAATGCATGTTAACGTAAATTCTGTATTTGTGAAAACTGTTCCTTCGATCTTCCAGAAGGGGTTTCTTCAAGAGATATTTCTCCAGACGTTTTAGTCCAGAATCCCCTAAAGGTGTTCGGTATTGTTGAAATGTGGTGACCAGTGACTCCTCGTGCCTTATGAATGGGGCGTTCCTGGACTCCTTGATTGAAGTGTTGAATAAGTTAAAGGTGATCAAATTAGAAAATAATTATCTTAGCGTGAGGGGTCTGTACAGTGATCACCCTCCTAATATAGATCTACGTTCTTGCAGAGTTCGGTTGAAACTTAATGTGTCAGAGCTGTTTTAGTGGTGCAAGTGGGACATGTATAAGAATAAGCTGGTGGTTTTAATTACTTTTTACACAGTTTGATAGCTTGTCCGACTAAATATAAGCCTCCATGTAGTAGTTATTCTGTCCTTGAGCTTAACCCTCAGTTGCTCCAGAGTGACTGTATTGGGTTTGTTTTAATGCATTGTTATAGCCAAGACTCTCCAACTAGTTAATTAGCCTTCTTTTCACTTCGTCATTTTGATTTATATATTTTGGTCGGAAAATGTGTTATTTTCAGACAACATAGTTGCAAGTTTTTATGGTTAATCCCAATTTTTTTACAGCTGTAATTTGAACATTTTCTACTGACTCTCTACTTTGGAATTATTCATAATCATTAGAAACAAAGTTTGTATTTGTAGCTAAGATGTGTTGCTGAATTAGAGAGTTAAAATAAATGTTCAAATTATTAATTTACAGAGTGCAGTACTTGCATTAGATTCTCGTCAGTCAGGCAACGACAAACAGGAAAAAAGCAGAATTTATGAAGCAATTATAAATCTTGAAGTCCCTTAATCCCTCAAGCCTTCTATAGGGGGCGCCGCTGGATGAAGTGTCAGGTTTGTATTGCTAATGAATGGAGAAGTGAATTATGCTGGTGTATTTCCTGCTTCATTATACGCAATGACTCTCCATGGGGTCACATAAATGGTGTGTTCTGCATGCATTCTCAGTTGTGGAAGAAGGCAAGAGGGAGAAATTTAATTAAGGGCAGTGAGACAGAGGTGTGTGTAGACACACCTGAAGGGTCCCTCCATCCGTCTCGTAAAGTTTCTTCTCAGTAAGACAGAGATGACAAATGTGTGGATGGACAGGGAATTCATTATATGGCCCTGAAGAAACAGAGGGAGTGAGAGAAAAGGAGGGAGGAGGTATTTTCCTTGTCAAAGATAGGGCTGTATTCTTGTTTATTTTTACTCGTTATTTTAAGAGTGCATGTAAAAATAGTTTTTTAAACTGACACAGTTTAAACCAGCTGGGTGATGTTGGCTTGCAGTTTGGATCATGATAAATTTGAGGGGTATAAAGCTTAATTTGCTTGTTAACCACATTAGACTCCTGGTGCCAATGCAGAATTTAAGCAGACTTTGGACAACAACTTGCTTTGGTTGATTGACTGGTGAAATGAGCAACATTGATTACAAGCCCAGTTATGTAGTATAAACAGCACTGCATTCTGACTTTGCAAGTTTGAACAATACAGGCTTAATTTTAGTCCAAATACACTCCACATTAATCACAGACATTTGAATCACTGGCAGATAAAAAGATGAACAGACTGTGTCTATACAGTGAGACCTCGCAAGGGGTGGGATATGTTAGGCAGCAAGTGAACGGTCGGCTCTTGAACTTGATGTGTTGCAAGCATAAAAAATGGGGAAGCGTTGTTTAGTAAGTGGCTCTGACAGAGGGTCCCCCAGATTTCAGTTAATCCAGCATCTGGGATGTGCATGCACAAACTAGTCGTACTCATGGAGTCCCCATCTTGCAGCTTGCTGATAATGTCTTGGTATTACATACAAAAATAGACACTTTAAAACTTCACAAGACGTTTACAGTCAGTGCTGTGGTGTCACTAGAGGGACCTACGCAGAGCATTAGGCAGATGATTTCAATGTTATAAATAGGGCTGAAACGATTATTCGAGTAATGATTTGATTACAGAAAATGGGGTTTCGTTTAATTCGTCACCAAAGTCCACCTGCCGCATGTGAGCCGGGGAACATGCTATTTTTGCCGCAGGAAATAGGGGTTTTTTGCACCAAAGAAGAGCACACAGCTCAGAGCAGGAGATATGAAGTAAAGCCCTGAGCGGGACTATTTTTTTAATCCCGCTCCCGCTGAATTTCTCATGATTCCCACCCACTCCTGCCCGCTCCCGCCCGCTTTCCCGGTCATATATTTTTAAAGTTAAAAAGCGATTCACTGGCTGTGAAAAACGAAGAAAGCCACAAAAAGCACCTCGAGACCAGCTCGATGTCCACATTCCTGTAGTGGATGGAAAAAGTGCTGAATATTGCCAACTAGAAAAATAAGGGCGGCCATGTTGTTTTTTAGCCTGTAGCAGAAATGTCTTAAAGTGCATCAATTTGCCTAAAAATTTAAATCAATTTTAATCCATATTTAAACTGTAAACAAGTTTTGACCATTTATTGCTAAAAAAATATAATCAACATATAATTATTAATTCAAATTGATCAGCAACATTTAAACTCTGGAGCACAATAATAATAAAATATTTAAATATTATTTTATATTTTGCAAACAAATCAAACAAAAAACAGAGAAAATGACAAAATAACTAACTGGATGTTTTTGTTTTCTTTACTGTTAATAAGGATACAATGTACATCATAAAGGTTTCCTAGAAATGTTGATTAAATGCTTAGTTCTGGAGCAATAAGCCAGATTTTAAGTTTTGATCTAATAAAAGTGTTGAGTTTGAATAAAAACCTTTTTTTGTGAGGAATAACAGCCAATTGCTGCTCATTTTAGAGGCCTTTCATGTTGCATAACCCACTATTGATATAGTTGTTTAAAAACACAAGTATGATTTATCCGATTACTCGATTAATCGATGAAAAAATCAACAGAATACTCTATTCCAAAAATATTCGATAGTTGCAGCCCATAAATACACCAATAAATGATTGGTGTATAACGATATCACTGTTTTTTTTAAAACCTTAATTTTCTCCTCAATGTAAGCTTGTCCAATATGTGTGTGTGTGTGTGTGGGTGTGTTAGCTGATGTAAAAGCTGTTGCTGCTCTTTTGTTCTGTTCTGAAAACATTTACGAATTGAAGCACCCGGACTTCATCCTCACAATGTTGGTGGTATCACATGATTTCCTCCAAGTAGCTCACAATATACCAATATACAGTGTACACTCGGAGAGTGAAGTCTACTTCAAGTCACATGAAGGGCTGCTGCATCTCTTCAACAATGCTGCATTAGCTGGAGTTTAAACAGCTCAACTTACCTGAAATAGTGCCAAGTCTGTTACATCAGCTAAAAGGTGACTGGACTGATAAATTGTACTGTATGATGGAGAGGGAGGGCCATTATACCCCCCCTCCAGTAGCGCGTAATTGGCCTCACTCTCCATGAACTTCCAGCCTAACTGTGCCATCACTGGGGATTGTTAGCTCTATCAATTCTCGTTGAATATGCATTTAAATGCTGGAGTCCTCTAACAGCAACACTTTTCAATGCCTTTACGCTTGATGCCAATTAAACAGTGTATCCCGTATTCGCAGTGACTCACTTGAATGTGTTTTGGTTACAGGTATCAAAAGCTGTGGAAGAGTTACGTAAAGTTGCGGCACTTGCTAGCCAACAGTCCGAAGGTAAAGCAGATTGACAAGCAGAAACTAACGCAAAGAGAGGTACGTACACTCGTAAAAAGTCACAAACGCACGCAACATACAAAACAAAATAGCTGACCCACTCAATTAGTCTGTTCATGATGACCTGGTGAAATTCTCACTGTCGGGTACAGACAATCTCAGACTTTTAATTAGTACACACACGCACGTGCGTGTGTGAGCGCGTGCGCGCGCACACACACACACACACTGACACTTTGGATCTCAATTTCATTATTGAATGTTGCTCAGTGCGTCAGAATGTTGGTTACACAAATCAAACTAACAACCATCATTGTCATTTAATAAATTAAGGCACAAATGATAGCCTAAACGTTTTATAATCTTATTATACAGAGAAAAGTAAGATTTCATTATAAAGAGCAAAGACCAGGATAAAGACTAGTTGATTAATGATGGTAATGAGTGATGAATAATTTTTAAATAATTTCTAGTAGTTGGTGACTCAAAAGTACCCTAAAGTAAAGTTAGAATGCAAAAATGTAGGTGCCTCTGACCAAATGAAATGTTTAGTTGCGTGACATAAGTATTTCCTCTGTAGAGAACACACTTCTGCCCATTTTGGTAGCTTATCGTTTGAAGATCAAGGTTTTGTTCACCCTGTGAGTTTCCTCCCTCCTGCTTTGGAGGAAATTTAGTTGGCACAGTGATGCAGTGAGTAATGCTGTCGCATCATTGCCTAGGGTTTTTTCAGTGTGAAGCTTGCATGTTCTGCCAGTGTCTGCATATGTTTGATGTCTTCCCACATTCGAAAGACACGCACATCAGGCGTGTTGGAGATGCTCGATTGCTCAGAAGTAGGAGTTTGTGCATGATTGTCTGTGCGTCTGCCCTGGGATAGACTGGCCACCTGTTCAGGGTGTTTCTCTTGTGCCCTATGACGACTGGGATAAGCTCCAGCAATCCCTGCAGCCCTGTTTAAGGATAGGTGGCTCAGAAAAAGAATTAGTTGAATTTAACAAAAAAAGGTGGCACCATTTGTAATATATAGGTCGCTATCGCTAACTATCAATATTCAGTTCAATTCAGTTCAGTTGTGTTTTATATAGCGCTTTTTAAGACCATTTTTGTCATAAAGCAGAATCCAATTTCGAGCCCCGGGTAAACAGGCCAAAGGCAACAGAGGAGACTAAAGCTAGAGGAAGAAACCTCAGAAGGAACCAAGACTCAAAAAGGGGAACCAATCCTCCTCTGGTCAACCTTCTCTATTGGATAAACTAACAATGGAAGGTCTTAGAGTATAGTTTTATCACTGTTGGTTATTTAAGGCTAGTGAAGTTAAGAAGAGTAGCTTGAGAATCTCGACTCCACAATGACAGAAACAACAATCTCCATCAGAGCATTTGAACAGCAAATTCACTAGGATGGGGAGGAGCATGTGGGGAGGTGAGGGGGAAGCTTGTTTATAGCTTATGTTTACTGTTAACACCTCTTATGTTCCAGATTTTACTGTTACTTAGCTGACTGTATGGTTCAAACAAAAAGTGACCTATTGCATGTTATATAGACATCAAGCAAATTACCAGGTGATGTATCAAGTCAGCAAAGGCACTCAACAGCAGTCTGCAACTGTTGCCATAGGTCAAAGCACTTTTTCTGACTGGCTAACATATTCACAATGGAAGAAGCCAGTTACTGCATTAGTGAAGCACAAAGCCAGTAGCTGCTAATGTTTGCAAGAACAGATGAACTGTTTACACTGAACCAAGCAGGCTATCCAGTCCATGTAAGCTGTAGAGTCCCTCCCACCCATTCAGGAACTATTTTACTAGAATATCACTCTTGTCAGCAAGACTGAAACTCACAAGTAAGAGTTGCTCGTCCTATGCACGCATATCTTTATAGCTTATAACTAAATTTATAACTTAACATAACTTACAACTTGATTGTTTAAAACGGTCTAAACTTAAGTTTTATTGGATTGCCATTTTCTGTCCCTATTTATTTCTGGAAAGAAAAGTAATGAATTTATTTAATAAATATATAGTAATAAAAATACATATGTAATATATATATATGTGTAATATAAATATAAGGGAGCCTAAAAAGGCAATAAAAACAGGTACTGGCCTTGTGCATTTAATTGTTTATTATATGATGATGAATATAAAAAATAGGTTTGTTTGCTTCTAAAGTGGTTTGATTTGAGAAGAAAAGTCTATAAATATATAGTTTTGAGGGAGGGGGAGTTAAGGATGCTCAGTTTCCTTTCGGTGATGTCAATTTGGTTAGACATATAATTTGTATAAACATTTGTGATAATACTTGTAAAAGTACTGTGTTGGGATTCATGCCAAAAGGGTTTTTTCCTTTGTTGTAATGTTCACTATAACCTTTGACAGTTAAACCACCTTTGGCTTGAAAAAGGTGTAATATGTGGTTTCAACAACTGCACTCCCAATCAAAAGTTTAAGACCGCTTGAAAATGGCAACAATTCATATTTTGGTTGGATCTTAACATGGTTCCAAGTAGAGTTTCAACATCCAACAAGAAGAAATAGGAGTGAGACAAAATATTTTTTTGAGCATGCAATTTAAAAAATGCTTAAACTGAAACAGGCTGTTTTACAGCTGATCAAAAATTTAGGACCACACCTCCAAAAAAAACCCATAAATCCCACAAAACTAAAATCAAAGGCGTGTGTGTGTGCGCCTGTGTGTAGTGTTGCTTTCACCAACTAAATGTCGTCAGCAAACATTTATCACGCGACTAAAACGAGATAACGAAATGAAATATATCATGTAATATTGTTGACGAATAAGAACGAGACTAAATGTGGTTTACAAATTAAAAACTGTGCTAAAATGTCCCTACATTTTCATTGACTAAAACGAGATGTAAAAAAAAGTCTCGTCTCAGGGAGCGGTGAAAAAAGTATGGGGACGCCGGCCTTAAAGTTGAACGGCGTTATGTCCCTATACATCCATTGAGAGGCACTGTGAATAAATATAACTAGTTTGGACAAAAGTATTGGGACGCAGGGCCAATATAGTGCCAAGGAGAGAGAAATGGCGCACACACACACACAAAGTCTCTCTCTCTCTCACACACAGCATTTTGATAAGCAACCTTTTCCATATTCATGCAATAAAGGCTGATCCTAAATTGTTCTGATTTGGTTGTGTAGACTATATTTGTTCAGGAATTAAAAATGTTCAGGGAAGTTCAGGCCGACACACTGAGGGTGAAGACTTTTACCAGTTTTACAAATGTGGGTTTTATGG